>JAFELO010000473.1:35205-51614 GCA_017140195.1 Eumaeus atala
GAAACACGGCGACTTAGACAATCCGACTGTGATATAGATAACATCCATTACCTGGGCGGATGTAGAACCCCTAACACGTAGACTAACCGCCACCACCTGAGGCGGTCGTCGAATCAGTTCCATTTCGCATAGAACTATAAAAGACACGATAAAATCATGATGCCAGGAGCCTACTGTTGGCACCTACATACATCAAAGGCGGAAAAACGTGACGGAAATCTCTAACCTTTAGTACATCTACATCGTAGGCCTTTTAAGAAACACAATAGCGACATAATGTAATATATATAACACGTAGAGAAATTCACTCAGGCGAAAATAAATATGATTTAGGCATGACAGTAAGGGGATTCGTACAGACGATATCGGTCCAAAACTAAGGGGTATAAATACGCAAAACGCTGACAAGCCTCCCTGGGGCTATAAATACCATCATCCAGTCCAAGGGCCCTCTTGAGGCTCATGTCACACAAACTGTGTGGAACAGAATTATCGCGTGTATATAAAATTTATATTTCACCTTAGTCATACTAGTACCAGCGACAGAATAAGGGTAATATTTTCGAGAAATTGATTATTATCTAAAAAATAAAGCTTATTCCATTGATATATAACTTCCAATTGAATAACCTTACTACTACTTGGTGAAAATATGTGGAGTGTAGACAGTGTAACTTGATAAAGCATTCTACATACCAATTTAGATTTTTTCTTTTTTCGGAGGGACCTACTACTGATTGGCGGCACTTGTCCAGCCCTAACAGTTCGACTGATTACGGAAGACTTTTTGTCTTCTGGTTATAGGTAGACGATAGGGGGACAGACCCCCCTCCTTTCCCGCAGATGGGAAGAAGCAAACCGGAATTTTAGTGGACATTACCCTATCGTGGTTATTTTTGGGACCGAAAAGGGGGAGCGGTCCCCCTCCCCACGCTAGTGGGATGGCGCGCGCACGATGCCGTTTAATGTTACGGGACGTGTTTAAGAAAATTTGAGCTCGTCTTTCGGTTTGGCTTGTCAGAAGAGGCCGGCCTCCTCCCCCACCCTCTGATGGGTGGGGTCGATTTGCGCTTCAAATTCAATAATTTAATTTTTATTTTTAGAGCTCTCAAAGATCGCGTTTTATTACTTCTACCTTTATCTAAGCTCACGTCTTACGGATTCAAACCCGGGCTTGTTTCCGTAAGCGGTGTGTGAGTTTGTCATTCTGTCAGTCATATGTCTTATAGCTGTGTAACTATATGTAAGGTTTCAACGCTCGACCGTTACGAGCAGTGTATATAGAATTGGTTCTAGCAGGAAGAGAATGCATTTATGCACTGTCCAACCGACCCAAGGGGGCCTGAAGAGTTTGTCAGGTCAGGTCGTGTAGCTATAACTACTACCTACTACCGACTAAAACCTGCTATCCATGGGTTAGGTTAGGTTAGGTTAGGTTAGGTTAGGTTAGGTTAGAGAATGCATTTATGCACTGTCCAACCGACCCAAGGGGGCCTGAAGAGTTTGTCGGGTCAGGTCGTGTAGCTATAACTACTACCTACTACCGACTAAAACCTGCTATCCATGGGTTTGCCCTATTGGCATTTTACTGCGGATGCGTGTCTGGGTGTATTTTTGCTTGTGTTGCAAGGGCGGACTTAGCAACTGCTATGGCTATCGCGTCGTCGGCGTCGTGCAGTACGTGCTTCGGCCGACGGTAACAGGAATCGGTCATTAACGTCGGGTCGTATTCCGACGCTTCAACGATTAGTTTATTTTTGTGATTAGGGGCACGGTCAAAGAACTTTTGAGACAGCTCTTTGTAGTGTCCTTTTATCGTTGTTAAGTGAAAGTCGCAATGTAGGTCGATGTTACGAATGTACCACGGGCATCCAGTGGCCATACGCGAGAATCTATTATGCATTTTCTGCAAACGTTCTATTTGGGTCGGGGCTATGTGCGCGAAAGCTGCACTGCAGTACGACATGATCGGTCGTATGCATGTAGTGTACAAGGTGAGCTTATGTCTATTAGCCATTTTGCTCTTCTTGTTAATTAGTGGACATAATTTGAAAAGGACATGCCGTGCCTTTTTCAAAACGTTGTCAATGTGATTCTTAAAGCTCATCGACCTATCGAGCGTGACGCCTAAGTACTTTACCGTCTCTGCTCTGGGTATCACGTTACCATAGAGCATGATGGCGGGCATGTTTCCTCGTATGTGGGAGGGCGGGGTACGGGAGAAGAGTATGGACTTACTCTTTTCTGCGTTTACCTCTATTCTCCACTTTAAGAACCATTCACCGAGTTCGGTGACGGCCTTTTGGTGTAGCTTGGCTCCGAATATGGGGAGGTACCACGTGTACAGTGCGGTGTCATCCGCGAACATCGCCAGCTGGACGGCGGGGTGTCGCGGTATGTCACTTGTGTACAGATTGAAGAGGGTGGGAGAGAGGACCGATCCTTGATGAACTCCAGCTCTGAGGGACGAGGGGAGGACAGGGTGCCCTCTAATCTGTAGCGGAACTGCCTGTTTGCTAGGTAGCTGTTTACGATCAGCACCAGCCTGTCGGGCAATCCAGTTTGAAGATGAGGCCTTGATGCCAGATCTTGTCAAACGCCTTTGCTACATCAAAGAAGACAGCGCCCGCGCCGCGTGGCCGGCCCAGTCTTTTGAGTCCCGAGAGTACGTACTCTGTGAGGCGGTGCACTTGTTGGGGACAGCTGTGGCTGTCGCGAAACGCGAACTGTTCGTCCATGAAGAGATTTTTCTCTCGTATCACGGTTTTCAGGCGTGCGAGGATTATCCTTTCATAGATTTTTCGTAACGAGCTTATGAGATTTATGGGTCTGTAGCTAGTGGGCTCCGTCCAGGGTTTTCCCGGTTTGTGTATGCCAATTACTATGGCTTCTTTCCACGAGTCTGGGAAAGTGCACTGCGCCAGAAGGGCCTTAATGATGCACACTAAGAGGTTTATAATAACGGGCGGCAGCTGTTTCAGTGCCTTGTTGGTTATTCTGTCGGGCCCGGGGGCCCTCTTCGAGTGAAGGTTCTTTATTAAATCCTTCACTTCTTCTGTGTCCGTTCGACGTATAATCTCATCATCATCGTCCGGCGGCACAGCCAGGCGGGCCGTTACTATGTTATGTACCTCTTGTATGTGCGAGGGGTCTGTGGGGAGGGAACTAGGAGTGCACTGACTCTCTAGTGTGTCGGCCAGGCACTCCGCCTTTTCGCCATCCTCTAGTGCAGGTAATCGGTTTGCGCGGTTTAGTGGTGGCATTTGTTCCACCGGTTCGGACTTCATAGTTCTGGCGAGAGGCCAGTAGGCCGTATGCGACGGGGATTGTTCGCTAACGAAGTGATCCCATCTCCTGTTAATGAAGTTAGGTACAGCCTTTTTTACTTCTCTTTCGAATTTTTGGAGGGCTTTCCTGCACACTTCGCTGCCGTAGCGATCGTGCAGGCGCTTAGCAGCATATTTTCGACGGATAAGGTCCCTGACATCGTCAGAGAGAGCTAAACGGTCCTCTGGGACGGTGGAGATCTCTTTTGACGATTCTCCTATTTTTCTAACCAGTAGTGCGGTTAATGTGGATGAAGCCGCGATAGCGGCTTGGGGAGAGTCTATACTGTCTGGGATGCTATCGAGTTCACTCGATTTGACATTATCTAATTTGTCTTTAAGTAATCTATTTTCGATGATCTTTTTCTGAATTTTACTATTTCTATTATATCGATTATCTCCTATTTCTATTGAAACGGGTCTGTGGTCCGGGCTAAGCTCGTGTAACGTTTCAGCCGTCTTTATGACGAGTGAAATGTTTTTAACCAGTGTTATACCGATATTTTTATATCTATACCGAATATTATATATACTATACCGATTATACTAGGTGCACGTATATACCCATTATTGTTCGGGGAATAATGGGTTGGGATATACGGAGCGTTGATGATGATGTTATGATCATCGACATATCTCTTGAGGACAGTCCCGTGACTGTTGTTGTGTCTATTGCCACAGGTCACGTGGTGGGCGTTGAGGTCCCCAGCTAATATTATTGGGTTGTCGTTTAAATTTTCGAAAATAGCGTCCAGGTCGCTAACTAGAAGCGGCTTTGAACCTGACTGGTATGCAGAGACCATGGTGATGGGCTGATGGCCCGTCATGCATAGCTTACATAGGGATACTTCTAGATTTTCTTCAGGGGGCGGGTCGAGTGGGATACAATGGAGGGACCTCTTGTAATAGATGGCTGTACCCTCCAAGGAGGTTCGGGTCCTGCCGTTTCGAACAATATTATAATTACAAATACGCGGGTTTGAGTTTCTAGCTTTAAGGAACGTTTCCTGCACTAGAAGGATGTCTACTTTATGTTCCGGGAGGAAGTCCCGCAACTCTTGGATGTTCGATCTGATGCCGTTTGCGTTAAACGACACCAGTCATATTGAGATGGGTTTCGTCCTTCCCGTTGTAGCCATTGGGATGCTTTATTTTGTTAAGCGCTTTATCGTCTCGACCAGCGCTGCATGGTCAACCATGGCTTGGATCTTCTCCGCCATGGTGCCAAATTTGACCTTATGTGCAAACAGTTGCACCTCCTCAGTATCGACTGACTTTATGAATTCCGCTAAGAATTCAAAATCGGCTACTATATCCTTAGCCCTGCTTCCCTGAGTACGCACCCCGCGTACTGAGGCTTTAGCGACATCAGTGGGGCGGGTGCCTGTGTCCCAAATCCCATATGAGCCTGGGGCTTTGGGGCCCTCTGTGGCTGAGGGGGAGCGGGAAGAATGGTTTTTTTGTGCCTTTGGGGACCCCGCGACCTTTGGAGGCCGGGACCACGCGTTTGTGGCGGGAGGAGGGGCAGGGATGAAGTCATCCTGCTTTTGTGTCTGGCGCTTGGGCGCCTGTGGGGCTTTCTGCGCCCTGGGCGGCGGCTTCGAGTTGCCCTGGGGCTTTGGTGCCCTCCTTTTGTAGAAGTTGGGGGCCTTCGAGCATCCTCTGTAGTTGGCCTGTGGCATGCTTGTCCGCAAAGTACGCACGTAGGGGGCTCGGTGGTGGATCTATCCCTCAGACATTCCGCCGTGCCGTGGTCTCCCAGGTACTTGACGCACCTCGGGCGCCCTTGGCAATTCCGGGCTGAGTGCCCATACAGCTGGCAGCGGTGGCATTGCCCTGGTGCCCTCCGCTTGCTTGCCAGCTCAATGCGGAATCCCGTAAGGCCACAGATCGCCCTAATGTTATGTATTTATTTGCTCTCAGGAGCAAGGGGCAGTATGACAAGTACCATGTTGTATGGCACATTCGCGGTGGTATCCCCACTTTTCGTGTTTCGGTACAACCGATGTACCTCCAGCACGGGAATCTTCTAGTCCCTCAGGTCGTCGAATATTCGCTCCTTGGGGAACTCCTTCGGGATTCCCTCGACTACGAAGCGTAGGAGGCGTGCATCCTCCAGAGCGTATGTATGGTACGCGATATTTTTATCGCGCGGGCGGTCAAGCGGCGGTGTTCGCCGGACGATGCCGTGTTAATACGAATGCCCGTTCTGCAGGCACTCGCTGACACGTAATTGATGCACTGGTCATCAATTACTCTAGTGATGCTCATCCACGCGTTGTTGTCGTGGACGACGATGGGTGGGGGGCACTTCTCCCTTCGGGACGTCTGCTCCTCCGTGGACATGGCCTCTGGGGCCTCCCTCGGGAGGGATCTTTTATTGTTGGAGGGGCCCGCGACGGGGGCTCCGTACGGCTTTTCAGCCACCGCAGGTTTTGCCGCCTTTGCAGGCTGCGGGAGGGGGACCGATAGGCCAGAGGTGTTTCCGCTTTCTGTGCGGAGCTTCCTCTTCCGGGACTTCTTTGCCTTCTTCACTAATTTAGAACTATTTTGGGTTTCATACTATATATATTTCAAAGTACTATGTTTTGTTATTTTATAGTGTGTTGATGGTGGGTAAGGGGGAGGGGGGGTTAGTATATATGCGCACCCTTTCCTACTATCCTGCAATCGACCACTCACAAACAAAACGCGACAACGTAGCTGTCAATTAACGGCAGTATTGAGCGATCTTGCCCCCAGTTTCACTGCAATGTAGCACACGGTATACATTTTGCCGATCTGTGAGCCGAGGTCAGTTAAAGCCTGGTCTGTTCTATATTTCTATAGCGCCTTAGGGTATGAACCATTATTACAAGAACCATCACTCTATAACATTATACCTAACACAAAACTACTACAAGCAGCCTACTAAAAATATACAGCTAAGAGTTGGACTGTTATTTACCAAACTTAATAAGTCGTTCTCTGGTCTAATTTCCAGTTTGGACTTTAGTGTTATTCAGACTTTCCAGAGTAGAAAGTAATAATGCTGAAGAATTTATTTCTTTTTTTTTAACGCGCTAATCTCAGTAACCACTGACCCGAATAGAAAAAAAATTTTGTTCGTAAAGTCAATTTATCTAGGAAGGTTACAGGCACAACATACCATGACGCTACGACTAATGGAGCCGGAATTATGTGGGTTCTTCTAGCACTTTACAAGAATCCAGAGTAAGAGAACAAACACTGTAACAAGCTCTCGAGGCCTTAATAAACGTAGTCGGTGTCAGACTATTTTGAATGACTTCGATATTCCATCTAATGTGCAAGTGCCATCATAATAAAATCTATGCTGAATATGCACTTATCCCTAATACTCCATTCCTAATCGTCTATTTGGTACAAATTGCGACTTAAATCGAAGGAGCAGCAAATTTTAAAGCAGATTGAGTAACCATATCCGTCTGGTGAAGATGTAATTACGTATTCAAAGAGGAGAAAATACACTTATTGATATGAATATATTTAAAAAATCTAATCTAGTATCTAAGTTATATATAGTAGCAAAATACCACTCACAGATTAGTCACGAAATCTTAGAAACTATAATACCTACAAACTTGAAATTTGTCAGGTACTTTTTTAGGGACTTACGCTAAGAACGAATGTAATGAAAGTCCACCCTTAAATGTGCTTTTTAGGGGTTGAGTGCGTGGGAGAAACCACAAGGGGCTGCTAGCGTTACATACAGTTCTCCAGTCACAGTGCTGGTAAGCGAACTCTTCCGATACGCCTCGATCGTTTGTTAACATTTCCACAGGATTGACATAAGCGAGTGAAACCACGGGCGCAACTAGTTTCAACATAATATTTTTCACCGTGAGCTTACCGAGTTCCTATCGTCAGAGTCATCTTGTCTTTCTCTCCGCCATAGTTTGATGACAGCATAGTCCATAACATGCCAGAAAATATGTTGTGAGTTTGAATCCGACAGGATTTTCTCCAAGCGATACCTAAATGTATTTAAATTACAAATATATAATAGTTATATAAGTTTTATTTCTACCATGAGTCATAATTTTATGCCTGTTAATCTTAATAGTAAAATATATTTTGAATAAAATATCTTAATAAAATATCTGTTGAATAAAACTGACAAGAAATGAAGAGAAACGTACCAGAGTAACGAAACAATTTAATTCCGTAGACATGTTCACAAAAGCATCATTAGGTACTTGCGAATTTATGTTGCTATTTTGTATATTACACTGGCGCGAAATAAAAAATTCCCGCCATATTTTTATGTTGTAATACAGACCCATGAGGAAAGCATTTTAGCTTTCATAAAAAAAAAACACAAAATTTCAGGGGAAAATTAAATTTGCCTTATCGTATTTTGGTGTATCTTATTTTTGACAAACTTTGAATAATTTTTAACATAAATATAATTCATGTGTTACATCCGATTATGACGTACAGCCGATAATAGCATCAACAGAGAATAGATAATGAGAGATATTCCTCATTCTAACTAAATGTCAGTCGGATGTTCAGAATAATAATATGCCAGTATGATTTTCTTAGCAGTGACCTTTTAGCACCGTTCCTAATCCGCTGCCTAAATCATTCACGCATTTTGTGATGTACTATTTTCTTTATGTCATCTTTAAACAAAGTTATATTTACCTAGACATAATAATAGAGGGTATTCGGCACACAACTCTGATTTCGAATATGAAATAAATAGGTACATAGATTTTTTCTTTAAAAAACATTTAACCCATTAAGCGCTGAAATATAACTGCCCGGAACGAAAGAAATAAATGAATAAATTATTATTATTTTGAAAATTGGATACTCGCACGAGCACAATGATCACACGGGATGAATATATTTTTAATTATTACATTTTTAAACACAATTAATTTCATGGGTTTAGAGTTACCAAAGGCTCTAGCTTCTCTTACATTTATTCAATTTCTACATATATGTGATAAATAATAATAAACACATGCAATAAAGGTACAACAATGATTAATATGCGTTTGCAATGGTCCCATTTCCACATTTTTTTTATTTACCCCCAAAAATTCTATGTATTTCTATTACAACATGACGTTAAGATTAGAATTACCCACTGTGCAGAGATTAGACAAAATGACGTTAAAGTTACGGCTTTATAATTAGCTGTACTCGAACGAGTATGACAGCGTTAAATGGTAACTAGCAAAATAAAACTAACTTTTACGGATTTTATCGCGGTTTATTTAATTATTTAACTGGCTTAAGGCATAAATATGTAATTTCATATTTCAACTGTACGATGATAATCAACTTTTGAACCATGTTGTCGAAGTCATTTTAGTAGAGAAGTATTTTTACAACGAGCAAGCAGAGCCCTTCGAATACTGCCAACGCTATATGCTACTCGTATAATTGAGATATTGTTGTCATAGAGATGCAATGTCTTTTTTGCTCCTTCCTTCTCCTCAATAAAATTTTAATTTCACAATATTTATAAGCGATTTTCATTTTTTTTTGTATTTTCATGGGTTACATGGGATCTAATTACCAATCGCACCTTAGTATATACATTGTTAAATAAGTCAACCAATATACTTTGCGATGGGATACGCAAAGAAGTATTCTATTCTATAACGTACAGTCGCTTACGTGAATTCCGCTGAAAATTCCGCACCCGTCCAGTGTAGCTAAGCGTACATAATACTAGAATTTGATTGGCCAACCGCACCGGCTAGAAAGATACATTCAAAAACAGAATTCCATCGAAACGCGTTGAAAGCGTCACAGTTTTCAATATACGCTCTGAGCCTGTGAGCTAGCGCAAGAGGTATTGATAAAAAGTATGAATGTACAAGCGATCTCGATTGTGATCCTTTGTTGGCTGTTGAATTGCTATTGGAATCCGCACTGGATATTTTTTGTACCTTTTAGTACATTGGTTTTACAAATATAATGACACTCTAACAACAGTAGTAATGTTTTACCAGTTGTGCCCCGCGATTTACTAGCACTCATACACACACACACCCACACAGACACACACACACCCACATACACACACACACACACACACACACACAAACGCGCGCGCGCGCGCGCGCACGCACACAATAACACACATCCACACACAGACACACGCACAAACATACACGCACAAACATACACGCACACACACACAGAGACACACATACATACACACTCAAACACACCTAAGAGAATAACGTTTTCATGTCATAAGCTTACGCGAATGTTACTCATTACAATAAAATTTATGGATTTTATTCATTCTAGATTCTAGCAGTTTATTTAGTTATCTGTCCGACGTTTCGGAAGCTTTCCAGGAAACATGGTCACTTGTGAACTGTGTACCTGTCTACTTTTGCAATGAGTAATATTTTACATTTCCTATTTTTTTATAGTAAAGGGAGACAAACGAGCAGCCTATCAGCAACTACCGCCCTTGAACATCAGCATAATTACACCGCTGCGTTGCCCTCCTTTCCACCCCCACAATGGGCCACCGGCTGCTCACAAACCGCACGAAACGCGACACCATAGATGTCATTTTACGGCGGTATCAAGTGAGTACCGTCACCCATCCGTGCCAGCCCAATTCCGTTGCATAGGAGGATGCAGTGTCATGTACCATGCATGGCACTCCCCCTATGCAGCATGGCACTACCTCTTTCGGAGGTAAATACACTCAGTCATCACATACCTCAGTTGGTTATTAATAACAGGTAAATACACTCAGTCATCACATACCTCAGTTGGTTATTAATAACAAGTAAATACACTCAGTCATCACATACCTCAGTTGGTTATTAATAACAGGAAAACAAGATCGTGGTCATCATACAGTGCTGGTCTTTCTTTTTGGGTTCGCAGGAAAATACGTGTCGCACTGTCACCGCACCTTGGTAGCCCCATTACGTGAGTATCTGAGACTTGCGGCATTACCGAAGACCCACTAGAACCTCGCGGAGGCCATTAACTGTGCGGAGCCTGTGCTGCGGCACCCCGTATAAATCAGTATAAATCAGGTACAGGGCAAACATAGTTGTAGCCTCACGTAATCACACATATTTTCCCTGCTATATTAAATATTTTTAACTGATTATGATGATGGTGAAAAGAACAATTCGGTGCCAACAATCGAAGTGCTCTAAATTCCACAAAAGCTACATGAATAGTCATGCTAGCTCGACAGTTCGACAGCTCCGACATTGTGATGGAACCTACAAATTCTATTGTTAACAGGTGCTGAACAAAATAATACAAGCGTCCTTTCTATTTTATTGAAAGATTTTTTTTTAGAAAGAGGTGTACTTTTTAGGGTTTCAGCCCAAAACATGAATACAAGATGCGATGCGCCGGGAATATTTTCCTGCTATAACACACATATCAAAAAATAGAACAACTAAATTATTAATGGGTACTAAATAAGTTAATTTATTTATAGACAATACAATAATATAATAGTACGGAAACTTTTGTCTGTGAATCAGACTCGTAATTCTTTATATTCTTTTTACTTGATTATATTCTTTTGGTTGTGTCACACTTAAAAATAAAATACAAAAGTATATTGTTAAAGCAAAGATTTACAAAATACAAGGATACACGATATCATAATGAAGTGTCATTCTAAAGCATACGGGATCGTACATAGATATATTTTATTTCAAAAGTCGACCCTACGCACATACAAAAGAAGTGCCATTTTTTTGTAAATTAAAACTTTTTAGATTCGAAGTTGTTTTTGCAAAGTGCATAATGTGACGTGTGCACATCTTTTACACGGACGGTTTAGAAACTATTTTTGTTCAGCTTGCTATTTTATATAAATCAATGGGTTCAAAGTATTACATTTACAGGCTTATAAATCGACGCAATCAAAAGATTTATTTGTACCACAAATTTTGATACTCGCAAACACCCATCAAACCTTATAGAGTACTTCACGCTGACCTAGTTATCGTGAAATTCAGCAGTAAATATGGTTTCGTGGCGTTGAGATGAGTTAATCCGAAAATCCTTAATTCGTTCGTGCTAATTATTGTCATTTCACTAGTAAAGTGTAGTATAAATAATTTGAAACTGGAATTAATTTCTAAATGAGGGTTTCTTGTGCAGCATTATAGTCTAATTGGTCTGGCACGAGCAAAAGGCTTTCGATCACGCGACACTGTGTAATAAGGGGTATATTTTTGGGCGTAGGTAGGCACTTACTGAAATACTCCAATTTCTGGTCACTATATCCCACACAAAAAATACAAACGATGTCATTTTCTTATAGCAACGCCATGCCTTTACTTATACCCTCGTTATGCCAAAAAATTAATAAATTAAATGTGAAAATACAAGATGCGCAGAACTGGACGCCGCAGTCTTCACTTCACGCATTGTGAGTGAAAGGAACTTTGCCAGTTGTACCAGCCACTGACGTCTTTCATGTTTTAATCAATAAAATATTTTCTTTCCTTCAATATCACAAATGTACTCTGCCACCTGCGCCAGCTTGATTACTATACGAACACAATCCTAATAAATCTAGTGGTTATAAGCTAATTTGTTTATTGACTATCGTATCATCTTATGCAGCCCAAAATAATGTTTAAATTGTTTTTGTACGTGTATTTTAACCTGGTGTGTCCCACAGCTGGGCAAATACTGGGCTTCTTCCCACACCTCTATATTCAAAGCTAAATTAATCTATTTAATCGCTATTATTTATATGTTTCATAATGTTATTTTAACGATAAGAGCATTTAAATATTATTGTTGTATAATTGTATACTAAGCGCCGTTGTCAATTAGCAGACTTAGCATAGTCAAATAGATTCATATTAATATGTATGTATCTTGATAGACAGACACATAAATTTATCATAAAATGTAAAACTGTTTTATCATATATTCATAAATAAATACGTTGCCCACTCAGAACGTTCGAATGAAGCTAAATTAGAGTACTTTGCATGTCGATAATCGAGATTTTTCTGTATAATGGTAGCGTAAAGTAGTGGCTATTCTGAGCTGTTTTATACGATTATAAAGCGGAAGACGCTCTTGTATATACTATGATGAGTAGATCAACATCCGCATAATATTCACACAAATGCGTTGTCCTCCTTCCCTCCTCTGCACGCAACGCACGAAACGCGAATCATGCGCGCGAGATATACCTCGCCGCTCGTGCAGGCCCAATTCCGTTGCAATACAGCATGGCTCTACCTCTTACCAATATAATAGTTAGAATAAAATAGAAATATATTTATTCTCTGCTTCACAACACGTACAACATACATACACAGACAAAGTGAACATAGTATACAAAATAAAATCAAAAATTAATACATTAGGCACTTAGACATAATTAATTGTTATCTGCACAGCAATGCGGTGTGAGGAGTATAGAAAGAGAGGTCACTCGGCATACGACAGCGAATTTGGATTCACCGCCACCGATTTAATTTTAATAGGTAGTGGCATGCTATTGTGACTTAATAAATGTGAATCTGTTGCGAGACAATAAACGTTAATGAGACACGTCGCGGAACAGATTGCGTTTAACACGGCGTCACACGAGTTATACTAAATGAATGGCGTCGTGTCGTTACATAAATCTCTATTAATGATGTAATAAACCAAAGGCCCGTTCATTTACGATAAACCATAATAAGGGAGATACGAATTACCTATTTTTATTGCTCCGTGGGCAAATGGTTGCCGAATGGCTGCTAACTTTTTTTTTTATTTACGCACAGGCATTGGTCTTGGGTGGAATACCGATGAGTGTGTATGCCTGATAAAACAAAGAATGACAAGTGCTATCGCGCTTAGTTTGGTGACTGAATTTTCGATGACTTATTCTTTTTTAAATAGAATAGGGTGCGAGCGAGCAATCTTAGCCTTTTTACGACTACCGACGCCCATGAACATCAACATAATTTCTATGCCGATCGCTTACCCCCTACCCTTGGGCCACCGGTTACTTACAAAGCACACGAAACGCGATACTGTAGATGTCACTTTACGGGGAGGTACCTCTCCGGTCGTGCCGGCCCAATTCCGTTGCACAGGAGGATGTAGTGTCATGCTCCATGCATGGCACTACCTCCTCCTATGCAGCATTGCACTACATATTGCTTTGGCAAAAAAAGTGCACACACATAACCCTTACGCGAAGGCCTAAGGGCTCAGCAGAGGGCATTTTTCCCCACATTCTATAAAAATGTTTACGCTTTTAATTATTTTTTTAGTAACCACAGTGAAAACAAAAATATCAAGCCAAACCAAGGTTCAATCATTTTCACTGTAACACAGAGGAATTGTAGCTTAAAATAGACATCGTATTGCAAAGGATATGTTTAAATTATGCAATAGTATATTTAAAAAAAAAGTCCCTGTACATTCAGCTGACCCAGTAACTACTAACAAGATGCAAATATGCAGCTGTTTATCCATGAAAATAATTTCAAGTCAGAGATAGAGCGTCGTATATTTAAGCTGGGGCAGAATTTTAATAGAGTTTTCTTTTAACATTATACATCGGCGAAACTAAATCCACGTAATAATCTGTACATTAAATCGAGGTTGTTTACTTATGTATGTAAATGTAAATTTGTGTGTGCTTCTTATTTCTAAAGTGAAATACTGATATGGCATATGTTATTATTATCAATAGTTATCTAGAGTTCCAGACTGAATGCACTTAAACCAACTTTCTTAAGGACACGCCACATACGTAACTCAGAACTTAAATAAATTAAAAATTACCACTATCTATTGAAATATTGAAATAGACTATATTTCTTTAAATAGTGTTGTGTAAACGATGGAATAGAAATATGTAAGTTTTAGTTCTTCATAATCAATATCAGCACTTATCGGTCCACCGTTAGACATAGACCTCTTTCAATGAACGCCAAGACATCCGATCTCCTGCTACTCGCATCCATTTAGTTCTTAAATTGTTGAAAATGTGATTAAAATTATATTCTAATTTTAATAAGGCCATTTCTATCCACAAAAGTTCAAAAGTGTAGTGAATGTACTGGCGCATACGAGTCGCAAATATTGATTTCAATACCAGTTAGATTTTTGCAAATTTCTCTTTGTTCTATTTCTATAGAAAACGCAGAATTTTTCTGGTTTGTGAAAAGTGTATGTAACTACATTTTTAGCGCCATATTTTCACTTTCAATTGAAAATAAATATTCTAACAATGTAAACCTTAAATTGTAGGATATAAACAATTTCTTCTGGCATTTAGCATCGGGCCGGCACGACCGGGGGACACCTCTCACTATCATAATAGCACCGTAAAGTGACATTTTCAGTGTCGCGTTTCGTGCGGTTTGTGTGCAGCCGGTAGCCCATTGGGTTGGGGGCGAAGTAAGGCAACGCATCGGCATAGTAATTATGTGCATGTTCATGGGCGTCCGTAATTGTTGCTCGTTTGCCCTCTAATTTTATATAAAGAAATAAACAAAAACTTACCTATATCATATCTTCTGTAAGTCATGTGGTATTAATGTTAAACAAACATATGTTCTGTTTAAGACAACGTCACTTTATTTCACCTCAGGAAGCATGAAATTAGAACAACTAACATTGAATTGAAAAACATCGAATTTATCTTGATCAGTATCCACTATCACTCGAGTATCAAGACGAAACGAGCGACATTTCAAACTGTGAAATCCGTAAAGTTATTTATGCTGTAGGGCGTATCAAAGTTATCACATAAATACATACACGAGCTTGAAAACAGTCCTTTACGTTAAACAATTTACCTATTTTGATGGAACTGAGTAAAGCATGCACCAAATACCATACCATTTGATAGCATTGAATAAATAATAATAAATTATGCTTATTGTTCGCGGTTTAATAGAATTTTTACGCCACCCCATAGAAATCATCTTAAAGACAAATAATTTCTTCTTCATAATTTAATAATGCGTAATGGACCTAATTTATCTCCAAATATGCTCCGGCGTTTTAAAGACATCATCATTATATATCAAATCGCTCGCAGATTTCCCTTGTAATTAGTGACCATTATATATTACTGACCAATAATAAAGTCGTATTTTGTTTACTGCCCACCACTGCTAGAATCAGTAAATTACAATAGTACTCTATTGTCTCGTGGCTCACATTGTTATCCACAGAACGTGTGCTTCTGGACACCCCTGGTCCCTCACGGACCAAAAAAAGTGATAGTGCGATTTTTCAGTTACCTATATTAGTACGTCAGGAAATGCATCCATTTTTTTTCTGTTAAGTGTGTCATATGTATAAATTTGCTCCTGTCATTATAGGCCGCCTTGCCATCGGGATATGTGTATGAAGGAAAAGACCTGAACTGTTGCCCCGCATTTTCTTACATCTGGGCGGCGTAGCTGTGACCTGACGACGAAGTACTTAGTATAAGAAGTTCAATTGAAATACTTTTCAGTTACCGTATACACCGCCGATGCTAAAGCCATATGCGCTGCCGATAACCGAGTCAAATGGCACAGAATTATCCACAAAACCATTTGCAGACTTCACGATCCTCAGCAGTAAGGGACACTCGAGGATGAAGAGGATTGATAATTTAAGTACAGAACAAAGGGCTACAGCTGTGGTGACGATGACGAAAATGACGCTGAATGTAGCGACAAGAAATACAATCATAAAGCGCGTGTAAAAACCACAACAGATTTGAAGCTGTTAAAAATACAATATCACTTTATTTATTCCCGATACGCTCGCTTGATATACGTTTAGAAAAAGATGAGGAAATTTACGGAAAACGGCTGATCATAAATTGCGATAGATTTCGCTTTTTACATATCGTTTTCTGAAAGTTTGGATATATTTTTAGGTAGGGATACAATAATGCACCGCAAATTTGGCTGAGTATCTTGTATTATAACATTGATATTATATTTGACGGTCGGCTGGAGCAGTGGTAACATAGCGGGGACAGAAGTGAATGTAACGTCAGATGTCGCGGCTTCGAATCCTGCCCAGGTCATGAATTATCTATGTTTTATATGTATTTCTATAGTGAAATTATTA
>JAFELO010000473.1:65415-94220 GCA_017140195.1 Eumaeus atala
TTTAATATTAACATTTCATGTGCTGTCAAATCCAATAAAAAAATTCAAATACACAATCGAAAAAGGTCAGCAAAAAAGTCAGTAAAAAAGGTCAGCGATATACACAAATTATCAATTTAAATACACAGTCAAAAAAGGTCAGCGATATACACAAATTATCAATTTAAATACACAATCAAAAAAGGTCAGCGATATACACAAATTATCAATTTAAATACACAATCAAAAAAGGTCAGCGATATACACAAATTATCAATTTAAATACACAAACAAAAAAGGTCAGCGATATACACAAATTATCAATTTAAATACACAATCAAAAAAGGTCAGCGATATACACGAATTATCAATTTAAAATATGCCCTAGAAAGTGATCATCTATATCGTAATAACATTTTTGTTGATTTTTTTTTTTTTAAGATTTACTTTAAACAGAGGGTATGTTTAGGCGGGCGTTTAGTTGTTTTATATCATTTGGAAGCTTCTTATAAGTTTTTGGTACCATTCATTATAAACTTTTTGATATTAGCTCAGAGCATTGTATCTTTATAAAAATCCATTATCCGTCCGTGTGTTCGTATGTGCCTAATGTACCTTGTCGTAGCGAACGCGTGGAAAGATTGAACAGAAAATTTGGTCAAAGATCATACTTTTAGGTTAACGCTATCAAAATATACGTGTATTTTTAATAAGGAATTCATTTCTCGTACATGACGTACATCTCACTTTGCTCCTGGGACGCTTTCCTGAAAAAAGACCTTGACAGACGGACAGACAGTTAGACTAACTGACAAACGACAATATGTAAGGGTTCTGTTTTTTCTATTTGTGAATTGGAAACCTAAAAAGTAAGTTTGCTTCGTGTCTTTGCTACGGCTCACATAGTAATGTTAAACAGAATTTACCAGCGCCGTTATTACGAGAGGAAGAAGTGCCACATAGTTGGTTATCTTATTTTGTTAATAAATATTATATTACTTTCTACAATAATATTACGTATGAAAATAATTTAAAAAACAGTAGTTAGTTATCCTCGATATCTGATTCTCAATTCGAGAATTGTATAAAATGTATTTTTTGATTTTTATACTGTATTATTAATACAAACTTTTAATACAAAGTTTTATTCCGACTTTAGCGATATATACACGTTCAAAATAAATAAAGATAACGCGACTGTAATAATTATTGCTGTGTAGCGTGTTTCCATGATAAAAGTTTTGATCGAATTTAAAGTTATCTGTTCGCCATGTTATTTGATGCCGAACACGACAAAATAACCGAATTTATCGAAAAAATAGTTAACCTATAGTTCACAGGGCTGAAATAATCCCACCGCAAACGTTCTAAAAATAAATGACATTTTTGTGCTTCAAGAGGCCCCTTTGTTTAACAGAGTGTTAACAATTTGGGTTGTAATTCGTTGACACGGGATAAAATATGTAGTTTTAAAAGCACGAGACCCCCTATGTATGCCGTTTGCTGTATCGTTTAGATATATACCTTTTGCCATTACATGTTTTTAAATTTAAATATATAACAATATTTTTGTAATACTTATGATAACTATTTATCATTATAGCAACTAATGTAATACTCTATAGATGAACATATTACAGTTGAGTGAGGCTGGTGTAATTAGATTAAACCTTGAACAAGAACATTTGGCTCACGGAACACCGGTATGAAGTAGCCGTTAGAACTATAAACTCTAGGTGTTTATAAGAATACTCTACTCTACTTGTGTAGATGTACTGCACTCTAGTAGTAGTGGTACTCTACTCTTGTAATATTAATAGTACTCTACTCTAGTAGTAGTAGACGTACTGTACTACAGCAGTTGTAGAAGTATTCTTCTGTAGTAGTAGTAGACATACTGTACTCTAGTAGTAGTAGACGTACTGTACTCTATTATTAGTATATCCACTGTCATGCTGCATTACAGCCAGATCGGGTCAGAGCGGCTGGTAACCTGCGCTCTCACGATACCTCTAAGAAAGTGACGTCTGTGTTGTCGTCCGGTTTATGATTAGCCGTTGGTCCACTAAGGAGACGGTGACGGTGCAGAGGAGAGGCATGTGCATATGTAAACTGTCTGTAGTCATCAAATGTTTCCAATTGAACGTTTGGTAAAAAAAACCACCTGTCTATAAAATTAAATGATAAATAATGACAATAGAACATTAACTGTAAGTCAAATGGCAGTAAACCAAAAATAACAAAACAATTCAGCTATTTTGATACCGGCTGTCGAAATATATATATATTTCTTAGATTTATATATGTATATTAGAAACGTTGCGTAGTTATACGGTGCGGTTTCTTACAACCGATAGCTGGTACTGTAGAGTCAAACAATTTGTGCTGTCATTTGTTGACCAGCCGTTTAATCCACTGTTGACAGTCATAGACCCTTGATTTGATAGTGGCAAAGCTCTAATCTCAATACCGTTTATGGATAGTTGGTACATATGGAATATATACCAACTATCCATAAACTGGTCAAGACTGGGAAACAATCGCACTTATGGAAAAATATACAATATACTTGAAGATTTTGTGCATTAATCCCGCGTAGGTCATGGATGTGTATGTATTATATGTATTCCTATAATAAAAATCTTAAATGTTATATAAACTGATGTATCTGTAGCACAAGTCCTGAGAGTACTTACCACAGGACCGGGCTGACGTGGTGTAATACGTCCACAGATATTATTATTACACAGTAACACTGATGTTCTACAGTTTCAGTACAGCTGTTATGACGCTGTACATTACATGTTTAAGCAAAACTATATTATATCTAATATATTCGATTAAGTAATAATTTCATGCTCACACAGCATTAAGTTATTCTTCTTGTACTTAGGCGAATAGAAAAGCATATAGTTATCCATCGTCTGATCAAGCATAAAGATAACCAAAGTAGCAACTGTCGCAAAAAAATGTACAGCAAGCACGCTCGTAGTACCAATAAGCTACGAACGTAGCACGTAGAGACCGTAGACCATGGCTCGTTGAATGCAACAAGGAAGACTTCAATTAGTTTACTATAGATTATTACTAATGATTTCTTTAATACATTATTTGTAAGACTAAGTTAATTATGTATTATAAGGTTTTATTTAGTATTATCTATCCGTCGTGTTTTTGTCTGTAAAAAAATCCAAATTATATCCACTCACCGGTTAACTATTAAGCTAGTAGCTGAAAATAAGCATGTCCCTGTATATCTGATGAAAATATAATGGAATGAAGTCACGAAAGGAATTTAACAGTGCACAGTTTACATGAAATAACAAAAAACTGGTATTACTAACGTAAGCTGAATACCAGATATATTCGACTGAAAATATGAGCAAAGCTCCTACTCCTATTACTATTATTATCAATCTTAATTTTCATAAAATATCGCAAAGTTAGAACAAAAACTTATATGTACTCTATTCTATATATTTTATAGAATACACTTACGATAGATGAGAAATCTTAAATGTGACCAAAGTTTTGTTATAAAATACTCTATTCTTCAGAAGTAAATTTCTACTTTGAATTTTAGACACGCGCAGCATGCACCTGTATTGTCGTCGACTAAGTGCTTTATACACTTGGAGCGTGACCAAACAACCTCCATATATCTTGCTGACTCATTTAGTATATGCTTAAGCGGTGCGTCGGTGGAGATAACATACTATTAAATACATAATAGCATAATGTATAGACGTATAATTTTTAGCCCACTGAAGAAATGTTTTTTTGTATGTATTTATATATTTTGACTTATACGTTCTTTATTTCAATTTGAATTAAAAGAGCATATTCAAATATATTGTCAAGCAATTGTGTTGTTTTTCTACTTTCAATTGCATATTAAGTTGTTAAGGTAGTATAGTTTGTTTAGAGTAGTAAATTATTTAGATGCGTTGTCCTAGACACTGTTAGTTTCTTTTTTTCTACAACCGTTGAAACAGGCAAATGCTTTTTTTTAATATCTTTATCTTGCCACGCCAAAAAAAGTTTAAAGTACCATACACACACTTTTCTATACATTTTCTAGTGTGCTTTACTAATTTATTGCTCCATTAATGCATCTATCGTTCCGTTTACCACATGACAATCGAAACAAAAACAGTACCGGTCATCGTATAGTGGGGAAGAAAGAAAAAGGAAGATCGTTCGCGGAATTACGACAAATATAAAAATTAAAGAAATTGATTTTATATATAAATTGTTTGCTACTCATGTGAAGTTATTAACAGCATCTTGATTTTTATATCCCGCTTAAGGTAGCTAAGTGATATACCTTATTGCAATTATAAATTGTAGTACTATCATTAATCCTCCTTGGGTGTGTACGTAACATTAGGATTATAATTAAAACGTGTATTTCCGTTTTCCATTGTCTTTATTAGCTGTATGCAGTTATATGTAAAGTTATTCAGTACACCAGACAAGTAACTAGTTGTCGTTCCTAATCCATTATCAATCTGGGCTGTTGCTGGTTGTACGGATAGTGGGATTAATGTTTATTTGCTCACTATTTCCACATTCGCCTTTCTTATACCTGTAGGATTGCAGGGAATAATTAGCTCGATCTAATGGTCCGAGGATGTTAAAGCTCACGAGTATTTTTCGTAGGTTTTCATTCCAATAACAAGTCACTTTCATTGAATATTAACAAGATTCAAAAACAATATAAAATGTATTTTTTTTTTCCAAACCGGGTAGGAAGGAGGGTTATGTTTTTCGAGAACACACCACATGCATGTGTGTAGGTTTGAGTGACTTGACGTATGTGTGTAAATATGAGAGGTTTGATGTATGTGTGTATTAGATATTTGACACCTGTGAAACTTTTTCTGATTACTATATAACAAACTACCATTTTATCTAACAACTCTACTACTAAGATTTATTTTGACCCATAAAGCGGCAGTAAATAAATTCTGAGTGTATTCCTTTTAACGTTTACTAATACCCTTGAGGTTTCACGATATAAGCATTACACGCTGGTGCATTAAATTGAATACCGCGAGAACACCAGCAAAGGTTTAATCCAAATGAGAACGTAGTAATTGGTGAATGTCATATAAAATTTAAAATATAAGGTTGACCCCTACATTTTAAAGATAACATTGATTTATAAAAATAAAATATACTTATACGATTTCATAAAAACCTGTGAATCTAAAAAAAACGTAGATGGTACAAGAATATATGTTTTGCAGAATCAACCCTACATGCATGATTTTAAGTTATTTTTACAAAGCAGATCAGATTTGAAAGAAATGTACTTCTGTAAATAGGTAAATTCTATATAGAATATACTGTTTGAATGGAATTATATCAGTAGAATTCAACAGAATAATAGTTTTTTAAGTGCACTTACACTTATTGACATGTTTAAATTGCGCATACTTCAAACTTAGTTTTTTTTGAAAATTCATGATTTTTAGTCGGTTTTACAAAGTGCACAATTTATATTGTGCACACATTACAATACGGAGTATTTTGAGACACCGACAGTGTACCTTGATATTTTTATAGATCGATGAGCTTAAACAAATCTATCCTTAAACGTCATATACAACAACATGTGGTTTAGGCCAACGCTGCACTGTAGTGTAATTGAGACGATACGATCAGTGTCGGTATGTTCATATGATACCATCGTATGTTGTGCGCTTTGTGAACAATGCAATAGGAAGAATGGAGTGAATGATATAGTTGAATGAATGTTCACTTCTTGATGGAAACTTATGTTAATACTTGAATAAATAAATAACGACCGGCTCCGACTTATCATCATCGCCTCTTGATGATAAGTCGAAACCTGTCTTGAACGTAAATTAAAAATAAATTAACTATGGAGAAAGTATATAAAGTTTATATATTTATTGGAGTGAATATATAACTACATAATTTAATTAATTTACATAATTCATTTGGTTGCTCAGATATTCATTGGCGTCGATAACTTATTTAATAAAGTAACGAGGCAGACACTAAAATCAAAATGTTTTAAAATAGGATTTTACAAATCTCTTCTTGAACGTCGTTGCTTTAACTCTAATCCTGACCTTAGGACCGGAAAAATAAACCCAGCGAGACTGATAATACACATAGGTTACATTTTAATTGCACTTCAATCTATTACATTTCCTTACAACTATACCGAAACAGCCTGGCGGTAGAGTTTTGCTCCCACGATGTGGAATGTTCCAAAAAATGTTACAGCCTGTGCAAACGCTCTGTCATAGTGTTTTTATATTAACTAATTGGAATGTTTTGAACTTTTTCGGGGATTCTATGCTATATATGGCCCCTGAAACGAATTAATTTCTTTGCTTAATCATATCACTGGTACCATAATAGTATGCAGAAAGATATGATTCTGTGGAAGTAACTAAATTAAACTTTTTCCTTATTTTCATCAGAGCACTGCCCAAATTTTCCAACAGCAAATGCTGCAGAACTAAGCTTATTCACAAGTCTTGAAATATAATGACACCACAGCGATTGTGCCTTAGACCATACTGACGAAGTATAATTTCTTTACTTATACAAAACGTAACTGTGTACGAGAGATATAATATGTGGGCACACGTCTGTCACCCTCTTGTTCCTATAGTAAGCGAATCGTAACTCTCACTTTCTCTCCATGTTCACTTAATTATACCCTTTGCTATTTTCTAATAACTCTCTCTCTCTCTCACTCTTTATCTTCATTAACTTATCTCCCTCTCAGCCTTTGTTGACTGCGCTTTCTTAACGTTCATGTCTCACATTCACCAGAATACACCAACATCAAGCAAGGATAAAGAAGTTTTATTTGAGAGGTGCTCACGAGACACCATCTTTACGATGGTTTGGTTAATTCAAAACATTATTCATATTTATAAGTAAATAAGTTTCATCACAATCCATAGAGAATTCAAGTCTACCCACATATGCATCTTTATGACCGTACACTAACGCACACTTGCATTTGTAATAGGGCTGTTCGCCGCCTCTAATGCTAGCAGAGTATTAGTTCAGACAGCAGTCCACTCTTGAATGAAGATTGACACCCATTAAAATGGCGCAGTCTAATTAGAGGAAAACTATGCGTGTGTGGGGTGCAAGGAGGAATATTGTAGTGAGGAGCGGGTGCAGACATTACGGAATACTCTGTGGTTCATTAATTTTATCTAATAGCTCCTTTGCAATCATATAATTTTACGACTTTGCGACGGTGTCATGTGAGCTTTCCTTAATACAACAAAACATCTTTATAATCTAAAGTTGTTTATGTATGAAGAAACTTATAGATAGCAGTGAATACTGACTATGTATGGAGAGCTCTAATTTCACGGAACCTGACGTCAGCTGGGCACATACTATTATACATCGACGTCTTACTTGAACGCTGTTTGTATTTGGTTCCCCACAATATATAAGACAGCCTACCTGGGTGCATAGGGGCTGCCGTTAATTGGCTGGCTACCATCGTAATTCGACACATGAATAATTTGGATATATATTCGAGTTTTAATTGTAGCTATAGAGGGGACATTTGTGAAACGATTATGTGTTCATGACACGTCCATCACTACAATGTTAATAGTTATCTAATCTAAAAATGGGAGCAAAAAAATATAGAAATTTAGACACTAAATTGGCGAGTTACTGAATTTAAAATAAAATGCCCAATTGATAAACACAAGTATTAATTATTATCATACGTAGTTCATAAACTGGCTGAGAGAATTCGTTCGCGTGATACTTGATATAGACTTTAATCACAGCATTTGAGTATTATATAATGTGACTTTAAGTGTAACAATCACTGGTACTATAAAATAGTATAGACACAGATAAAAGCCTTGATGTAGTCTCCCTAGAGTAGTTTGACTTATATGTCTTCCATATGCACATACAGTAAGTATATTTCAAAAATGTATAATTATGTACTTATTAAATAAACTTTGTGTTCTGTTAGTAGAATTATTCTTTCAAAGCCTATAAAAATAACATACAAGAAGACATATACATATACGGGTGTAAGAAATAAAACTAAAAGGAACAGCCCTATGCCCATATGATATCTGTAGGCATAACTTGTTTGGTATCCGTTTTCTATAATGAAATTGTGTGGTATTCCTTTTCAATTGAACATATACCGATAACAATGGATACGACTCCAACATGCCTATCTCTCCGGTAGATTCAGCTGCAAAGATACATTAGACTACTTCTAGCTAGTATAATGTCCCCCTGGTCGAATTTAGACCACGTTTCCATAGAGACAGGCCATCTAAACGGAACCAACTATTGCTGTAAAGGCATAAACACATTTTTTACGCTGCCAAACCAGTTCCCTAATGGGTTAGGGTGTTTGTAGTTCCGGGGCACGTCACCAATGGCGGCACTGATGGCACTCGCGGTAGCTTTATTACATTGTTACAATATTAGTTAAAACGAAAGGACTTCTGGGGGTTAAGAGACTGTAAGAGGCTTAGTTAGACTTTCGTATACATTTATTTCAATTGGTCTTTCCACATTCACAATCCAGGACAGACTTAAAATGCTACAAGAACAACAATGGATTTTTTGTTATTGGTTAGTAAAAACTTGAGAGTATGAAGTCTTATCGGGTAGTTGTCCGAGACTCCCTGCTGCAACTTGTATGGTCCTTTACATATTTAATTATTGTTTGTTTTCCTTCATTGTGTTGACCGTCATTAATTCCTTACATTCCATATATTTGAATAATAAAAAGAAAAGTGTTTAATAAAAAGAAAAATAATAGTAAAAAGGAGTAAAGCTCTGAAAAGGAACTCACGACCAATAAGATTAACATTCTCCTGGTTTCATGAGCGAACTAAAATCAGGCAATATATATACTCAGCTAGAATTAAATAGAATCTAACATCAAACTCACACGTGGCATTTACTATTGAAACTAAATCATGATTGACACGGTCTATCACATTAATAGCCATATACAATATCATGTTATTACTACTATTACAATGCACACATAAGAGAATTTAGACATTTTATTTAACATTTAATAAAATATGGCGTCGGTAAGAAATCAAGAACTCACCCTTTTTCATGAAATATAATTTTATTTATTTATTCTATGTTTAGTTCACGGCCGAAAAGATAGAAATATTTAACTATAATTTGCTGAAGGCAGACAGCGTCAGCATTAAATCAATCCGTCGTCCAAGCCACGCCGAAGAGGAAAAGGAGTGACATTTCTTCAACATAAAGTCAAAGATGACAGATATACTTTTTTGTAAAATATTTAAGATTCAAAACATAATTATTACAATGTGTAAGTCTTAGTGCACTATGTTTGAATCTCATCCCACCGGAATAATCCAATGGGACGACCTTCAGACATGACCACATATAAATTAGATACAGGACCGATGATTTAACCTACTCTCGGGTATGGGGATGTGACCCTGCCAACTTATTAGACATTTCAATCAGCCTACACTTTTGGCTTGGTCCGAGACTCGAACCCCAGCCTGTACATGTGATGGAAGACGCGTACTACTAAATTTCTAGGCAGTCCAATAAACAACATAATAACGCTACTGATGATGATAAAGATTATATCCCGACAAAAGGGAGTGAAATATACCGAACGACTCCCATCGCAAGTTCCCATCGCAATGAACCATAATGGCGTCTCATTGGAACTTAATAACAAACGATTATTGGAATTACCAACTTGGCTATGAACGATTCTAGGTTGGCTTTTATCGTAAAGTTCGTTTGGACTGAACGTTTACATTCCATATCTCACATTGACAAGCCAGATAGCATAAATAGCATTTTTATTTTATTTTTACAAGGGATTAATATACGTTTTCAACATAATCTATAGCGAATAAGAGGCCCGTGGGATGGAATAGGTTGACTCCGTCCGGTAAGACTGGTGGACTTCTTGTATATATTATTGTAAAGATTACTGAGATTTAAAATATTATTATAAAAAATAATATTGCAATTATAGCATACGGCGGTAAAATGTAGTCCTACAATTTTTTGATCTTTACCAATGCTTAAGAACATCACAAATTATTTAACTTCTTTGTACTTAACCCTCAATGGACCACCGTGATTAACCACATGAAATGCTATGGCAGATCTGCTCTGGTATTATCTTACTCTTATATTAGTGAAAGCCAAATTTGAAGACGAACAGTCCAATTCGATTACAATTCAGCTATACCGCTAGATTTTGCTGTTGCTCTACCTAACGTTAGGGTTACGAATAATCCTTCCCGAGGTAAGTTAAGGAAAGTACGATACGATCTAGATCTCTGAACTCGAGAATTAATAATACAATTTTTACATTTGTACATAGAATGTTTATATGCTGACGCTACACGTATCATCATTATCGTCATCAGCCGGATGACGTCCACTGCTGGACACGGGCCTCCCCCAAAGAGTCACGAGTCACGAGCCACTTGCATCCAGCGGCTCCCCGCCACGTAAATCAAGTCGTCAGTCCACCGGGTAGGTGGCCGTCCCACTCTCAGCTCTCCATTGCCGGGCCGCCACTCGAGTACCATTCTCCCTAAAACGGTTATATTGATGCACAATATTTTACGTACTTTCAAGAATGTGGGTACGTTGCACTGAACTATTATTACTAACGTATTAATTACAACCCATCGGTACGATGTTAGATATTATTTATATTTTATGGCAAACATTTTTTTTTTCGCGGGAAATGCATTTGCGCATTACCATCGGTGTTGGGTGGGGTGGGGTTTACTAACCGATATCAAACCTTATAAGGACACACACTGGAATATCTTTCGAATATAAATAAACATAAAAACCTCCAGTACGAGTAACAACGTATGTGGGGGAACATAGCTTTAGTTATATTCATGCACATAAAATGATTTATATCTTCATGCCTACACATTCTTCTGTCTATAACAGGCAAGCGAGCATCCAGATCACTTGACGAGTGGGCAACTCTTATTCAGCTACAAGGAATAACTTGTACTAAAAAACAATCATAATATATTTTAATAATAAGGCTTATAAAAAACAAAATGTTATAATGTTGAAATATAAAACTTGAAGTGCCCCAACAAATGTAGCTTATTATTTTTACGTAAGCGTTAGTAAAAGTCCAGCCGAGTCAGGGGATTTGTGTCTCGTTCACAAAATCATAGAAAGTTTTAATACGATCAAATTGAGTTTTTGACGTTGTACGTGAGAAATATAAACTTTCCAATAACCTCCCCCCCTCCCCCGGTGTAAGCTCCCATTAAAAGTTTTCGTTTGTTAGTCGCACAAGAAACAGTGAGACATATTCAAGTTACCTCCTTAAAGGGCTTGGTTGTTTAGTTGGTAGGTGTTGGTAACATCTTAGTCATAGTTCAGGTGGACTGATAGACCTATAATATTACAGAATATTTCATTTATCTGTGTACAAATATCAATCTTTCCGTCTTTAATACACACGGGACAGGCTTAACAAGGATTGGGTTCATCATATTTTACATAAAACATTGTTTTAGACCATACACACGCACGCACATACACAAACAAACGCATGTATTTCTTAGTGAAGCAAAAGGGTGTTGGAAAAATATAGGAGCCTTCTTGCACACACTCAGAGGAACAGACGGTAGATGGGCCAGTAAGGTTCTGGAGTGGAGGCCGCTTATGGGAAAACGAAGTGTTTTTCGACCGTTCACCAGGTGGGAGGACGATTTCCGTGCAGTAGTCGGTCCGGGGTGGATGCGAGTAGCAGGAGATATGTCGTCTTGGCGTTCACTGAAAGAGGGCTATTTCTACCAGTGGACCGAAAAGGGCTGATAATGATGATGATTATGAAGACGTGTTAACGGTAGTTGTTACCCAAACGACGGGAGTAAAATATTCACCTGTACTTCAGTGGCTAAGTGCTTTATGTACTTGGCTGTCGTCCAAGAGTCGCATGTGTTTTCTGGACTCGTTAAGTACACGTGAAATGGTACTTTGGCTTACACTTAATTGCTTATTATAATAATTTTTTACGGTAAAATTATTTCTAGCAGTCGATTAATCCGTTGACAGGTTGAATGTTATAAGGTATTTTTTTTTGTGAAAGAGGGATAAACGACACTAATGGGTATGTGTATAAATGTTGCGTTCCAGTAACAACGGAATACCGGAAGAGTCATCAAAAGGCTCCCAAAGCCTAACTATAAAAAAAAGTCGGAATCATGTGCGATTTAAATGCTCTTTAAACAGAAAGTATATTTGTAATCCTTATATTCTGATCAAAGCTCTGAATCATATTTTTTTATTTAGTAATTATGATGTCAAGATAGAACTATGCACTAAGAATATACAAATCATTTTGTTTCATTCTAATGAAATGTAAAATCTTTAGTAAACTATTACAAGAGACATTTGTCAAGTAGTGTCAGGTCTAAGCTGATCTTGGGATTTGGGTTAACCGAATTTAAGAGAATTACGACAGTGATTTATTAAAACCGAAATGATAAATTTATCAAAATTATGCCTGTCAGAAATTAGTTAATCTCAAAATTAAAGTACTCTTATAGAGATTAGGTTTGTTTTAAAAAGAAATGTTAATTCTTTATATTTTTAAGAACCCTAAGAACCCATTTCCTTATTGGGTTGAACACTATTATATTCGACGTCAGGTGATCCAATGGCATGTCTGCCCTCAATAACTTTTTGTCGCCAAAGGGTGCAAAGTAACAGTCGAAGCCTTGTATTACCCGACGCCCATAGACATCCACACAACCGAAAATGTCACATATAGATCAGACACTACCCTCTTCCCGTTCCCGGCATCAAACTCTCGTCAACCAGCGGTGGTAGTCACTATCCTTCTACTGATTTGTCCCCTATTTCTCGCAGTAAGTGTACCGTTTGAGTTACGGTGGTGAGAAACGGTACACTTAACACGGGTATTGAGTGCTAGAATTATCTCCCCGGTCGTGCCGGCCCAATCTTCATGCAATATTTTACAAGTATCTCCATGCCGGTATATGGCGAAGAGGTCGCGAATCATAAACAAATGTCAAAGCTTTAGAGTATTTGCTGACGCTTTTTTCGGAATTTTGCAGAGTGGCCCACAAATTTAGAACGCAAATTGTTTTTGTGTCAGCCCGCTCCAAATACCTGGTGATTTACTCGCAGGCGTTCCAATTAGCCAATCCAAGTGGTTTTATTTATCGTACTCTTTCCATTTTCTACACGTTGTCCGGCTACATTTTATACGATACGACTTTTTAGCTAAAACTAGCAGATTGGGCCAAGCGTTATTGTGCTTGTACGGCATTAATCGAAATAAAATATAGTATATAATATAAACTGGTTACGTTACATAATATCTAGTAATATCTATTAGGGACACTGTTTCTATGTTTTTAGTGTCAGCGCAATCGTATAGTCTTATACCGGTATTGAATCAGCAATCTAGAGTGTCGGTTGACAACCGCGATACTCTAAAAACTCGTACATATTTGAGTTATAACTATATAAAACTGTTTTGTGATTTTTAAAGATATTGAACCGGGACTTGTACTTTTATTCAACATCTATTAGACTCATATTTATATAGGGGAAAGCAATTCGGAGATTTGTTCGTACAAACACCGTGTCAGTATTTTGTATATTGATATAATTGGTCCACTATTCAATCCCAATAATGCTACACATGTGAGAAATTTATCTGAATCCAATGGTGAAATCAGATGCTACTTTACTACTGGTATATTAGATACTAATTGCATATTGTAGTTGCACATCTTGTCATGGCCGCAAAGGTAGGAGTAATATAAAGATGCGGTGACACTTGAGTACATAGATATATATCATCAAATAACCATCGCAACACAAAGATGTATGTCTGGTGATAACGTTACAGAGAAGACAGTGCTTCTGGAGGCTTAAAAAATTATATAACATGTAATAATGTAGGTTACATAACATGTAACATTGAATCTGTGGATGCAATATATATCCTTTTTCTGAGTCGTGTCACTCTAATACAAGATTTATAAGTAATAAAGTAATTATTCCGTTCTCACTGGCAATGGCGGTATCACAAAAATTACGTACGTAGTAAATACTCTCGATTTCTTTCTCTGTCATACTCTCTCTATCTCCATGTTTGAGTTATTTCCGCTCTGTTTTTGTATACTGAAATCGTATCGTCAAGTGTAAACGCCGTACAGTTTGAAATGGAATGCGGTCACACGTCGTGGTTAATCCACGGCTTGTCCGAGTTCTGATTTAGACTGAAAGCTTCGAAGTATACTTACTTGTTTTAGGAGCGTACGTGTTTTCGTTGGATCCGGTTTTAGTGGCTGTTTACCATGGTTTATATATTTGTATGTATACAAGTATTTACTAGTCCTTGGTGTGTTACAGAAAAATCGGCTTGGACCTTTTCTATAGCATAAGGGGATAAATAAAGACATACGCATGATTGTTACGCACATGCTTTGCCCCCCTATAACCCCCCCCCCCTCACACAATGGGCTACCAGCTACTCACAAACCGCACGAAATGCTACAGCGGCGCTGTCACTTTACACCGGTAGTATTCCCAACCGGCCGAATTTCGTTGCACAGGAGCTTGTAGTGTCTTGTACCATGCACGGTACTACCTCCTCCTATGTATCATGGCACAACCTCTTCCTCAGAGGTATTCCGAGAGGCATAACACATATAAATGAAAGATTGTGCCTTTTCCTTAAATCCTATATAAATTCTGTTTTTCTCTTTATTTCGTATTATCACGCGGCTAAAAACGTTGCTTAAACCAACAAACAAAGCCAATAAAACGAAAAAAGCTATAAGAATATTTTCATAATAAGAAATGGCGAGCTCCGGTCGCCGCCGGCCCCATTAAGCGAGCGTTAAAACAAATATCGCGATACTTTCGCCGTTGTCAGTACCGAACGTTTTTGAATTCATAGCCATTAAACATTTAACGATCCACACACGCTTACAAATGGAATTGTTAGTACTGTAAAAATATTATATAAGGGTGAAAACGAGACAAAGCAGTGTTTCGATGATTATTGACACACATAGACATCCGCGTACTTGTTTTGCGGGAAGAGGACAGGGGCCCCTACTATTCAATGGACCTCAGAAAAATGAACATAAATGTACACAAACATAAACCAGTTTTGGCCCTGTCTTTGCATTTTTAATAGAATAGGGGGGCAACGACCTATTGGAGCCTTTTCACTATTACCGACGCCCTTGAACATCCACATAATTACGATGCCGATCCGCTCCCTTCCTTATTGGGCAAGTGGAGTTACTACTAGTCTACTACTACTCCTACTACTCCACTTGCCCAATTAGGCTATAATGCAACACGGCACTTCCTACAGTAAAGTGTTAGCACCGACCGTTTTTGAATCCATAGCCATTAAACATTTAACGATCCACATACGCTCCGAAATGGAATTGTAAGTTCAAACATAAACAGTATGAAGTTTACAGTTATGAAACGGGTTTTATTTGGGAAACTAAACATTTATTAACAGTTTGAGTGAAGTTTGTTAACAATTTGTTTGCCGACAGTTTGATATTTTCGCCCTACTATTCATAATAAATGTTATTTGCTCTGGCAGTTTGTTAAATGGGTACACAAGTTGTTGCTAATTATCAGGTATAATACGGATTGACAATCAACAAGCATCAAAGATGTTGTCACATTTCGCGCAGTTTGTGAGTTTCTGGTGACTTATTGGTCCCCCACCAAGAGAAGGAGGGAAGTGTCACGGTAGCAATTATGCGAATGTGTATGGGCGTTGTTAGTCATGAAAAGACTCTGACTGCTTAGTTGCCCACTATTACTATTAAAAAATTGGAGGCAAACGATTAGAAAGATACAGGACGGACAAATGGTTTTCCAGGTAAAGCTGCGGTAGGAGCCTTCCAATTTTCTTATTGCATATCGATGTAAAACTTTACGTGAAGTAGTAATTAGTAATTTAGGTTACTTTTCAGAAAGATTAATGTAGTAATTTAAGTTAAGTTTAGGCTACGTTTCTCGACGTTTCGGAAGCTTTACAGCTACTTTGGCTACAGGTGAAAGTTGTCCTGATGTGTCTTTGTAAGAGGTAGCATCATGCGGTGAAATTGAGCTGGGAGGTACCTCTCGCTTACATGATACTGTGTGATAATGTGACATCTGCGGTGACGCTTTTCGTGCGGTTTATGAGTATCCGGTAGCCCATTGGGGGGGGGGGAGTAAAAAAAGAGGGCAACACATCGGCATAGTAATTATACAGATATTCATGGGCGTCATGGTCGTTGATGGGCTCGGATTTCTCGTTTGTCCCACTATACTATAAAGAAAGTTGTTTGATTTAAACATCTATAAATATGAGTCTGCAGATTTTCACTTTTTTTCAATTTTTTCAATAAAAGCACGTCTTCATACGAAATATACGGATACCTACAGGCGACGATCGTCAAATAGTACTCTTTTATAGGAGGCAAAAAAGCAGCAAAGTATCAAAATAATACCAGGTACAAAATGCCTGTGTCAATGCAAATATAAATTGTAATTCAGCGTTTCATCCGCTGCCATTAACAAAGAGTACGTCGATGAAAACTGAAATGAAACCTGAATGTTCCGTTCTGTTATTTTGGGGACAAACAATATGATCGGCAATAAAAACGCCGTTTGCGTACTTTTGAGTACCACTCAATGGTAATGGACGTGTGGAATATTCCATTGAACAGACAGACATACAAGATCACTGAGGTCCATAAAGTACTATAACGTAAAATGTTTGAAACGGTAATTATTTCTTTTATTGTCTGAATCCTGTATGGTAAAAAAATACTAAAAGTTAAAAGGGCTTTTTTCTTATGAATTACGAACAGTATACGGTTGCGGCTCGACAAAAATATTTGAAGTGATATGGTGTATACTAGTGTAACGTCACTTACGTCATTATCTTCAGAATTATGTTCGTTGGAGTAAACTTCTGTTTTGCGTCAGAGCTACTATAGCAAGGAGCCAAATATTTGTAACGTATCTGCTAATACTGTAGAAATATAAAATGTGTTTCTGCAATTTAAGAAGTACGTGTGTTTAATTCGCTGTTGCAGATTCGTTGCCTAAAAGGAAAGAGACAGTGAAAGAGGTAAATCGTATTTTCATGTAAATCTAAATATTTGCTGAACAGTTATTAACACTTATAACCACGTATATGTGAAAACAGATTTAAAGTGTTACGTCTAACTTCCACTTAAATATAGAATCAGAAATGAAAAACAGTTCGGTACATCCGTTTCGTTAAGATTTTGTAACAAAGAATATCTTATTATAAACGCCGTTAATGGAACTGCGAAGCGGGTAACTCTTTCATATTATAAAAAAAATCATTGAATAAATTAATTTATAATATAGTGAAACTGTCTGAATTATTTGACGCCTAAACAAGGGGTTTTATAATACATTTTGAAATATACGTAGATATAGTGTAAGCCTATTACCGGACATAAATCTACTTTGGAACTGGCTACTCTGGAAATTTTTTACCAGCTACAATAAAGATACTTATAGCTGCGGATGAAAAATTTATGTTTTATATTCTTATATAGATGTAATTTAACTACCGATCGGCGCAGGCGTACCAACATGAAATAACGCGGTTTAATATTGTGGCTACGAAAGCCGGCTTGAGTATTTTTAAATTATCCAATTGTAAAGTTCTCTATAACTAAAATTTTAAATGTCTCAAATTGATTAAACGAATAAAATATACTATGCTCTCCGTAGTAACACAATTCCTTATTGCATTAAGTACATGACTTGGATAAATTGATATACCACATATTAAGTTCACAGATTAAATAATATAATAATGAGGTACTTTACATACTTTGATATAAAATCAGTATAATAACAGCTTAAAACGTACAAAGCAAGTAATAAGGCGTATTCAGTATTCAGTAACCCCTAGCTTCTGCACGGGAGTGGACGCATTCAGATGGTAATAGAAACCGCTTAGCGAGCGCCTGTCAAAGGAATCATTTACATACACACAGTGATGTTTTGTGGATGCCAAGGATGTGGGCTCTGGAGGATATAAAGAACTATTAAGGTAACTTTATTGCATTATTAATCTTTTGTTTCTTATAGTTGAATTTAGGTAATTCGGTACGAGTTATGCTTCCTAATCCTATATCATATGACGTGCAAGTATGATTTATAGATGAGATATTGTGTAATATAATTTACCATCCTATACTTACTATGTTATTATTTTATGACATACCTACAAATGAAGTATATATATATATATATATATAATTTATCATTTCATAAATTTCTTAGTTGATAGGTTTAACATAATTATGAAATGATAAATATATAATTAAAATATAATTAAAACGTGTAGGTATATTTCTAAACTTAATTAAATTATACAAATAATTTTTTTTAATGGAATAGGGGAGCAAATGAGCAATCGGAGCCCTCTTACGACTCCCGACGCCCATGAACATCCACCCAATTACTATGCCGATGCGTTGCCATCCTTTCAAATAGGCCATAATATTTAGATATAACGCTTCAATAGCCTTATTACAAAAAAGGTTTTACGTTAAATCAATATATTTGAGTAAAACAGGGTCTAAACATATGATTGAATGTTAAAAATATTATATTTAAAAACTGTATGCGTTATACAAAGTAAATGATCTTTGGTTTAAAAACAAAATCCAATCATTAGATGATTGGATTTTGTTATAAAAGTTTAAAATAGTTTTGTTTATAAAAGTTTAAAATAGTTTTGTTTATAAAAGTTTAAAATAGACAACACGGGTAAGAAAAGAAAGGTCAAAAGTAAATTAAGAAGAAATTTGCTTCATTAAATTGTAAAGGGTTTTATTTTTACCGGCCTCTTATTTATTCCATTATTTTTGATACGCGCTACTTTCCGATCTTCGTTTTTTTGTGTAATTTAATAATAAAAAATGGTGTGTTGACTTGTTCACTATGATCTCAGAAATCACTGAACAGATTATGATGTAACTTTGGTTGAAATTCCTGGAGACGTCGCACCTCACACATAAAATATATTCATTTACAATTTTGTTACTTTATTGGCGAAGCACGCCTGGTGAAAAAAAAAAACGGCATGAGGTGGCTACTGCGCAGAACAAGTACTGAGCAGTAGTCGCCGACGTAGTCATAATTTGTATTGTTAAACTACCATCACCCCGCGGTTTCACCCGCGTATATTCCGCCCGCTTAGTCACAGCGTTGTTGTATATAGCCTACAGTCTTCCTCGATAAATTGACTATTCAAGCCAAAAAAAGAAAAACATTTCGGGCCCTTTGTTGCTTAGATAAACGCTTCAAACAATGAAACTCTTCAACTTTATATTATTATCATAGATACCATTTTTTATAATATATATTTATTTGAACCTATATAATAATAATATAGATACTATTTCGGAGCGCAATCAAGCTATGTGTATACACAGGTACTTCCTGTAAGTACCTGTGTGTAGCTTGATCGGTGAGGGTTTTTTCCCCCCTCTGCTTATCAGAAAAAAACTGTGTGGCCAAATATGAAAAAGCCTTTTTACAGTGTTCACGAATTTGCTCCCAACGCGCTTAATTTATTTACCGGACGTGAGGTGTTTGTTCAAAAAAATATCGTAATCACTAAATTTTATTTAGTTGTATATATGCCAATAAAGCTGAAGAGTTTGTTTGCTTGAACGCACTAATATCTGCAACAGCAAGCCGGATTTAACATGATTTGTTTATACCTACATTCATGGGGCAGTGAAATGGTATATAATAATAATAATATCGTCATATTCGAATCTCGGCCACGGCGGCCATCTCTATAGACTAGCCAACTGCGCAGGACACACTATGGTGTGTGTGCCGGTACAAGCGCACTTCCTGTTCCCACATTTTCTTATTTTTGTTATAGCATGAGGGGCAAACGAGAAATCGATTCTTTTGATTACTACGGACACCCATGGACATTCGCATGATTGCTACGTAGAGGCGTTGCCCTCCAACTATGGGCCACCGGCTACTCACAAACTGCACGATACGCGACCGTGACGGACGCTGTCATTTTACTCACGGTATCAAGTGAGCGAGAAGTACTTCCCCGGTCAAATTCTGTTGCAGCGTGCATGACACTACATCCTCCTATGCAGCTTGGGACTACCTCTTCCTAAATTCTTCATTCTAATCGGACACGACCGGAGAGAAATCAGGCGCAGGACCGACGGCTAACGTGCTCTCCTCTGAGTCACAGAGGCATTGCCAGCTCGCAACATTGAACTGCTATTTGAAGTAGACAAGTCCCAATAGGACTTTTGTTCGACACGAGACACGAACCCAGGACCTCACAAATGCGGTTGTTTATTGTTTATTTTCACATATTGGGTCTGTATAATGATCACTTATGCTTGTCTTAGCGGCTAAATTTTAATCCAGGATTCGCAACGCGCCCATATCAGAGAAGATACCCACAATAGACACTGCTGGGTATGGTATGTTTCTTTTGGTCATGCTTACCACTAGCTAAGCGTATGATAGCTCAGGGCGATCGAGCCTCTCGTACATAGAACGCATTCGAGGCTTCAGATTCCAATCAGTCCTAGCTAAGAGTGAACTTCTGAGTGGAAGTTCACTCTTAGCTACCCATACCATATCAATACACTTAGTCCAAATTAGACACAACTTTAATTGAGAACTATTGATATTGAGTTCATTTTGATCAATTCTTTCTTAATAGCATAAGTGGAAAAACGAGCCTTTTGGTGACTATCGACGCCCATGGACATTCACTAGATTGTTACGCAGATGCATTGCACTTCTATCATCCCCTCAATGGGCCTCAGACAATTCACAAACCGCAAGAAATGCGACAGCGATGCTATCACTTTACGCAGATATCAAGTGAGCGAGAGGTACTTCCCCGGTCGTTTCGGCCCAAATCCGTCGCATAGGAGCATAATGTTACTATTCATGACACTACCCCTGCCTAAAATTTAAGAAAAACGTTCATACGAATATACAACACACAATAAATTTGCCGGCGTTCCTTTTGTCAAATAATATTGTTAAATAAAATAAGGCTCTGATTGCTCACCTACTATATTGTAAGTCGTGAACAAAGTACATGAAAATATTTCCAACTGGTGTTGGGCCCACGTCAAATGATACACAACCTAATTATATTCCAAGGTTCTAACACAATTCCATCCAACGCTATTGCTTATAAACCTTATTAAGCGATGTCGTGTGTGTAAAGTTATATATAGAATTGAATTATTCCAAGTGATTTCTCCTCCGCGAGTTTGGGCGTAATTACATTAAAATAACACGCGCACAAGGCTCGTGATGTTCTTATAAGTTGGATACAAAGTAACGACGTAACTTAACGGTTCACTCAAGTCTTACGTGCTCCTGAGCAAGGGTTTAAGTATTCTCATTATTTTCTTAGTACTAACAATTTATTAAAATAACGACGAGAGCTTATTTCAATAAAATGGTAGTACTGTTTTAAGAATTTCGTGAGCCTTGAGTGAGTAAGTTGTATAAATTGTCAAGGTTTCAAAAACAAAGATTACGATATTTTCGGTAACGACAGTAGTTGCACAAACAATAAACAAGTAGTCGGATCTTACGATAACTAGTGAGTTTGACGTTCGCACAATTGTAATTCGAACGTTTTACCCTACAATTCTGTATGATATGGGCCACCGGAAACTCATAGATCACCATACGAATTACGAAAGCATGCCACAGTACGGCGGTATCATGAGAACAGAAATGTAGTGCAGCGTGGTTTACCTCTTACTAGTGAATTCTCTTACAACATATGATGTGATAGCGGTGAGAACCAAAGATGATGATTATGAAATGCTAGTCACAACAATTGAACAACGGTATTGATGACAATGACCGTCATCAGTCAAACAATTAGATTCCAAGTAACTCTGAGAACACAGAAATGATAATAATGACTACTTCAATTAGTGAACGCTAGGGCTTACATCTCCCACGTCCCCACCATGGTTCAAGCATGATCGTGGTGGTGGGGCTCAGCAGCTTGCTGTAAGTCTAGACACCCTTTTAATCGTGGGGCTACTCTTCGTAACACTTTTATAAGAAAAGGTCCAAATGGCGACAGGAGGAGGCGCTTTTGCACTCGTGGCAAGGGACGAGAGTGGGCACCCCGTCCCATTGCACTATTCCAAAGTTGATGGGGTTATCCAGTGGTGCAGGGTAATCCTTGTGTGGAGAAGGCTAACTGTTGAGATGCGCCGATGATTTGTACTTCCGGGGCGCTGCACCAAACGCGGTATTGACTACACTCACGGTGGTTCTTGTCGGTATTGGGCACCATAATGTGACGCGAGGCCCCCTAATAAGTAGACCTCAACCAAAGCCGCTGATGGCGAGTCTTTTTCCGCATCGCCAAAAATATACAAAATTGTTATTTGCAACATTTAATATTATAGTATATTTTTTATCAATATATATTATTAAAACAAAAAGGTCCGTTACTCCAAATAAGCCACACCTTATGACAGGTTGTTTACTTGTCTAAAAATAACATCTAACCCTTATGAATACTTTCCTGTGGTACTTGAGACGTCCATTTTATTTGGAGAAGGGGATATTTTATATTTCTAGCCAAATATCATACTAAATAATAAAAATACATAGGTAAGTCTGTATGTCTGTCTGTGAGGTCGTCACGGTCAAATCGTTTAACCGATGTTGATGAAATTTGGTGTGCATATAGTTTATTTTACATGTAGTTTATACAAACAAAATACCAAATCTTAATTTATGGATTTTTTTTCAATATTCCCATATATTAAGATTCTATCCCTTTATTGCGTCTCAATAAACTTGTAATATGCAAAAGCGCAAATTTTCACTTTGAGTATCATCTTCATTTGTAATCACATTATTATAGGTTTATTCCTTTAGCCAATTATCAATCACGGACAATATTGCCGACATCTATAAAGCTGTACCCATTAGTCTGAGTTGCCGAATAATTAAATAGACGATGCGCAATTGCTTTGACGATAAACTTATGTCAGTATTTAAGGCTTTAGAATAGATTTTTATAATTTTGTATAAATGTCTGTATAAATAACTATCCGCCGCGGCGTCGCTCGTGCATCCACTTATTGAAGTAGTCATTATTCATTATACATTAAAACTTTTTTCAGGAATCCTGATCTTCTGGGGCACATGGGCGAAAATCGTATGAAAATAGTTTCAGTAGATTTTGACAAAACCGATTACATATAACTTTTAAGAGTTCGTGCTTTATAACAAGCATAGAAGAAAGACTCAAGTTAAGATTACTCGACACAAATAACACAGACTATTCTTGTACAATTAAAATAGATAAATGAAACTATTATTTTCAAAAACCACACTGGATCCAACATAGCATGCACAGTAATTATACAAACCATAAAATATAATTTTAAACAAATTCTCCTAGCGACAGTTACCATCGTCATCATTATCAGCCCTTATCGGTCCACTGCTGGAAATAGGCCTCTTTCAATGAACGCCAAGACGACTGATCTCCTGCTACCATCCCGGACCGGCTACTGCACGGAGATCGTCTTCCCATCTGGCGAACGGTCGACCAACACTTCTTTTTCCTAAACGCCAAAAGCGACAAGTATGCTTTACAAAATTATGGAACCACAGCATTGCTGTGACCATTGGGTCAGTGCGTGTGTGGTCAATTTATATATGTCGTACATAAAACTGTTCTAATTTAATTAAAACAAACAAACAAAACCCGAAGGTCTGATCGCCTCTCTGAGGCAAATGGAACAAGAAATAGGGCGTATATTACTGTAACATTGTACCGTTTAGAATGTTAATTACTACGAATTGTGCAAAGTATAGTCCTTAATTAACAATGTCCTTGTAATTCTTAACTTGAACAATCTAACAAAAGATTATTGAAAAAAAACTCTTGTTTTTCTTATTAATTTGTAGGTATCTAGAAAACCTAATATGTCTTTTGTTTACGCGAATGTTAGTTCTTACAATAAAACTACTTTTACGGATTTTATTGCGGTTTATCATTCAAATTATTTAAGTAGCCAGACGTTTCAGAAGCTTTACAGCAACCATGGTCACAGGTGGACTGAGATGACAGATGTCACTAAAGATGTAACTTAACTGACATTAATAATTTGATGATATAAATAATTTAATAAACCGCGATAAAATCCGTAAAATTAGTTTTATTGTAATAAACCTAATATACACACAGACGACGATTTAATCAACAACAACAATATCGCATCTTCACGCTAGCTCCCTAATGGGGTAGGCAGAGAGAAGTAATGCGATCCTTACAAACCTGCCTTGCCTTACCCACATTCATTACTCTCTTCATACATACACGCCGATTGCGAAGACCCTTGACACCACCTTCGGGAGTAACCCGTTCAATCTGATCAAGGTATGTCAATGCTGGTCTTCCTGAATACCCAAGACCTACATCCTTCCACATTAGCGTAGTATATCTGCTTTGTTAATCTTTCACCTGCCATTCTTTCTATATGCCCGTACCAACGGAGTATACCCTTTCTCATTTTTATACTGACGCTTTCCTTCACACATAAGCTCTCTCTCACTTCATTATCACGTCACATATTTTTCGCAACGACCTCAGCTGGGCCGCGTTTTTTGATGATTTTATCATGCTGAATATTAAAGATTGAACGGGATATATGTGGGTAACTTGCGAAGCTGTCTGGTGCACATAGGTCCCGTGCAACTTGTACATAGTTATGACAATTGCGAGAATCAATATGGTATAGAAGTGAGATGATTGAATTTGGCGGTGCGGTGCATTCATATAAAATTGTTAATAGGAGCGCTGGTAATAATATAATTATCTAGCCGAATTACGGCATAAACAACCATTTCTATAAAGACTAGACAACAGCTCAGGACATGTTATAGTGCAATGCGCATGTGCGCAGGCACAAGTGCAATTCTTGATCGCTCATTCTCACCAAATGTAACACTCCCAAGTTGCAGAGCTTTGGACTTTTATTAGAAATTGAAAAATCCCTATACCACTTTGGTCTGACTAGGGACTAGGCCACAGGATTTCGCGACTGTGGTTGAACATGTTTACCACTGGACCACGAGACGGTGCGATGATATATGAATCGTAAATAAATTCAAGGATAAAGGTCGAAGATACTTAATAATGGAACTCTGTAACACTAAGACGTTTCAGCTTTATCATCTATAAGTCCGGATAACGAAAGAAACATATCAATTCTTGTTTGTAAGATGTGCATAATTAAAAAGCCAGTTGGTAAACAATAATCAATCATCGTTACCAGCCAGCTTCAGTTGGTTATATTGTATTTGTTCCGCCAATTTAATTGGTTAGCCTTATTTTGTTCATGGAATGACAAAGGGTGATAAATTTGTGAAAATAACAACTTGTTTTTGTAGTAAGAAACAGGGATAACACAATCCTTTATTGCAAAGGAAACGGCACGATCATGTGATAGGGGGATAAAGTCAAGGGCAATGTAATTTAGTAACTGGTTGGGCCATGCTACATTGCAAATGGGACCGCCACAAACGAGAGATACATCTCGGGCACATGATACCGACGTAAAATGACAGCTTTCGCATTTCGAGAGGAGAGGTTTGTGAGCAGCTGATACCCTATTAGAGATGGAGGTTAGGAGGATAATATGATATATCTTGGCTATTGTGTTGATGTATATGTGTTGATCATTACCAAAAAGCTCCGACTGCTCTTTTGTCTCCAGATAATATATTTAAAAAATGCATATATTCAAACTCTGCAGATGTGCATGTGCGACGGTGCTCATGATTTCTGCACTCCAGTTCCCCCAAGGGGCAGGAGAAGAGAACGGAGCGCCACATATTACGATCCTTATAATATACAGCAGATTTATTATAGGGATCGTGATATGTGGCGTTGTCATAACTCATATATATGTATATCACGTAAAATGAAATATTATACAAATGGAAGTTTACTTTCAGATATGATTACAATACCAACATACTAATTCTAACTTGGATCTCGTAATCCGAGGGGATTACGAGATTCAAGTTCCTGAACAAGTCTTCATAATCCAGGGATAATGGTATACGTTCAACACCTTACAATATACAGTGAACAACGAGATTCAGTGTAAACTACAATCGCAGCTATATCTGAATAGAACGGATGCAATAGGATTTGTATCTTTCTTTTAGTGATATTTCGAATTGTGCATTCTTTGGAAAGTATATACTAGTGTAGCTTCTATTTATTTTATGGGAAAATGGATACATTACCATTGTATGCCATACAGGGATGATAGCTGAGGGATGGAGGGAGATTAATGGTTGTGTGAGACCAGCGGCTTCAACATCTGGTGCCATCGGTCAATTGTATGGTGGTGTTATATGCACCAACAGCTGACAACAAACATTTTATTGAAAAGCACAAATTCTGATTGCTTAAAACCTATTTTGTATTCTACCGATGTCACTTGCGTCATCAATACGAATCTAACAATACCTCCTGCACCAAAAGCCGTCTAGCCGTATGTAAATTTCTACATTCCTAGATAAAGCAGTCAAGATATAGAATACATACACTCGACTCTCTAAAGACATACTACTACTATTTCAACTACTTCTTTATTTAATTTTATATTTACGACCGGTTTTGATTTATCGTCATCAAGTGCGAGAGTAAGTATACCTAATGCAAAGAGCTTAGGCAGTTTATCCTATATGTATATATCCAAATGCTAATAGGTATGAGGTTAAAAATAGCTTATGGCACACATAACTTATTCGGTCAAATAATGTTTTATATTTTTTATGATAAACCTTAACCTGTTAAGGACATCGTTTGATCTTAAAAGAAAGCGTTTAGCATAATTATTTGTACATTTTAAGTATGAGAAATTTATACTTTGTTACAGATGAGAATTACTAGGAAGAAGTTTATCGGCGTTGTTCACTTCTTAATAATAATCACTTTGGTAAACGGCATGCCATTGACAGTTCAAAACAAAGAAAATAAAAGACGACTTAAGGAAAAGGGAAGGGAAGTGAAGGGAAATTTTCAAAGAAATATCTGTGACATCACAGATCGTGAATCCAAAGTACACTGCTACTGCGAGAATTCGAGGGAACTCAAGAACGCAACAAAAGCAGAATGCTGGGTATTTAATGGAGGAATACCCCGAGATGACCCTATTTGGGAAAGTTTTGTTTCGCAACCTTTGTTGCAAACTTTGTCGTTTAATATTCGCGTAGATGGAGCCCTAAATTATGTACCAACAAAGACCCTTCAATATTTACAGATGCTCGAATATATTAATATAAAATATGGAAGTATAATCAATCTACCATCATTTTCATTTGCAAATATTAGTAATTTAAAGGAAGCTAAACTTCCATCGAATCAAATAGAAATTTTAAAACCATATGCCTTTGCATACTTGCCCAATTTGTCGGTCCTAAGCCTAGAGGAGAATATGGTGCTGGAAATTGAAAGGGATGCCTTTTTTGATTTACCGAACTTGCAGAAATTGTTACTTTCGAAAAACAATATTTCATTCATAAGTGATGGTGCTTTTGAACATACTTTTAATCTCATAGAACTAGACCTTAACAAAAATTCTATTAGAAATTTAAACCGTCACACGTTTGATGGATTAGCCAATTTAAGAAAACTGGATCTTCGAAGAAATCGTATCTACAATTTGACTGAATTTACTTTTGCCGAACTTTGGAATTTACAAGAGTTGTTTTTGGGAAATAACGAGATAAGATATATATCTGCAAGGGCATTCGATGGCCTATCACAACTTCAAAAATTATTTCTCGATGATAACAATTTAGCGTTTATTCCATCTGGATTATTCGAAGGTATTAGAGGATTGAGCTTTTTAGACTTGCGTTCCAATGATCTATACAAGATCACGTACGATGAAATCAAAGCCATACTAGATAATTTAAAGCTTCCGTCCAGTGGTTTGCTACTTGAAGGTAATTATATAATTTTCCTTTTACTTTTTTTTACAACCTTTTGATTAGTTTCACCTGTCCCAATGTTTATCTGTATGTAACCAAATAATGCAAGTTAGATTTGATCCAATTCCTGGTTTCCAATTGTGGTGAAATTTGGCATGCATATTTAAATCGGATGAAAATGCAAAATTAAAATGGAATCAAGCTCATGATGAGCGAAACGAAATATCACAGATCCTTGTCTTTCTATAAACAAATCTTGGAAATTAAATTTCATCCACTTCTAGGTAAACAAATAAGTTATAAATTTCCATGTATGTGTAATCTAGATGACAATGCAAATTTATTATGACATATAATTGGTAGAACGATGGAGGCGGAAGGTGTTTATATGAGTTTTGTTATAACAACAAATAACAATATTGCAAAATAATCGTAAGTAGGCTTGTTTGATTTGCTTTAATGGGCTACCAGCTACTCACAACATAATGAAACGCGACAGTTTACCCGTCATTACACAGCGATATCATCATGTGAGCGAGAGAAGCGTTCCTGTTCGTGCCAGTCTAATTCAGCTACAATACAGCGCGTGACACTACGTCTTTGTACATAGTATGGAGTGTGGCTCCAGTCTCTAGCACAATTTTTTTTAAAGACTATGCAAATTTAGTCTTACATCAACAACAACGATATGTAACTATGTGTAGAAG
>JAFELO010000473.1:94363-177358 GCA_017140195.1 Eumaeus atala
ACTTAAAGTGGGTGTATGTTCTTCGTAATGAAACAGAAAGTCAAGTTACAAAAGATTCTTTACGAAAAGTAACTTGCAAAGAAGAAAATTTTGTGAGTACGAGCTACAACAAAATTAATTTAAACCAAATTGATGATATAAAAAGCAACAAGACAGTTAGTAAAAACATGTTCAACAATAAGATTACAGATTTAAATTTAAATAAAACCATAACTGTTGAAGCATCTGGCATTAGAGTTAACGACGAAATTACTAAAGAAAATATAAGAAGTATATTTAAAGTACTTCCAGAATCACTGCCATGTCCAATTGCGAAAGTTCAAACTACTGAATTGCCAGCAGTTATAGAATATGTGAAACCATTAGAAAACAGTATAATTACTCTAAGATTTCATGAAATTAATACAGCGACTAGCGTTTTCTTCAGCAAATACTTATATTATAACATTCTCTTCTATCTGTTATTTTGTACTTAGCGTTTTTTCTTATTGGAAGTATTTTATTCTATAATGAGATAAAGACTATTTTGTAAATTATAATTGAAAAAATAAAGAAAATCATGTTCTCGGTTTTATTTAGCACTCATGAAGAGTAGGTTTAATAATAATATAAATATTAGTGTATAAAAGCAGTTAAGTTAAATCCTAATATGGTGTAGGTCTTATTTAATAATTTTGACTACACAATGGGGCTTTTACTGCTTGTCCCTTTACACCTTCGGATATATACCTGGCTATTTAGAATGCCTATTTATAGACTTTGCAAGTTTTGTAATAGTGTCATTACTGTGGGACAACGGAATCGATCTGATACGTCTGGAAAAATACCTCTCATCCACCAAGTGTTTGTGTGTATCCTGCGAGAAAATGTAATGAAATTTTAACGATTTGAAAGGTTGTAAATTATGTAATTAATAAGACTTTTTTTATACACAACGCCAATGATATTTTTTATGTTCATGAAATTTGATAATAAAACAAAATAACGTCTGAAATGAATCGATATCTAACACAAAAATGAAAAAAAAAACCAATGGAAACCGATTATCTACGATAGCTAAAGGTACAAAAATCAGGTGACCAAGCCGAGTTCGGTAGGTAATAATTTCAGCCTGGTACTGTTTCTTATAAATATAAATTTGCTTTCTTGAAAGCGGCTCTTCATTAAAGACTTGCACAAAAATAAAAAATCTATTGGATATCTAATTTTAATCATATAAAAGTGTAAATCAACGTTATTATTCTATTGAATTTAAGTTTTTCAGAGAACGAAATTTTATTAATTTCTTAAGGCAAACAACGTAAAGTTAGGCAAAATATTGTGAGACGCGACCCTAGGGCTGCCATTTTGGAAAAACGGCTGCCGGTTTTTGTAATATTATATCTGACGTACTTTTCTTTTCGGAAGAACCTACTATTGGTAAATTGTGAATTAAATTCAATTGAATTATTTGAGTATAAAAGGTAATATACCACTCAAAATGATACTGAATTCACATCACGAACTGACGACGAACGACTGACCTCACTGTTCGATGAACTTTTCCTTACTTACTGTTTCCTTAGCTTAAACATACTTGACGCTCGTTTGTGCTAACTCCATGCTATTTTGTTGATATGCGTGACTCTGTCATGTTGGCTATCTAAAATCTCATTTATTTCTCTCTCGTATAGTTTTACAACTATATACTTACAGTATATCCAACCGCATGTCGTGAAAACATAATAATTGGTGTTTGTTAAATCTATAATTAAAAAGTTGATAGGTGTTAAGGGACGTTCGGATGTATCGGATTTGATAGAGTTTGTTAATACAAAAATAAGCATCGCGACGCTAGACTATTTGAAGCAAAGTAGAAAGACGAAATGAAAATAATTGGCTTGCTATGAGAAAGAGAGAGAGAGAGAGAAATGTGCGCCCGCCGCGCGGCTAACTACACTATAGCAAAATTTGTCCTGAGAATCTTATACCAACCGTCCTGCTCCTGATTTCTCGTCAATCATGAATCGATCTGGCCTAAAAGAATGTAACACAAGTACACTCAATGTTCCCTACATTAAGTGTACTTGTGTCGGCATACACGGTCAGTATGCACTGGTACCCTACAGCTTCTCTCCATAAACAGCCAGTCCATTACTTCCTGTCAGAAGTATTGATGAAATATTTTATCTGCAACCAAGCATTGCAAATTATTAAGTCCGTTTCTGTGTTGTACTTCTATTATGTTATTCGTCAGTATGAAAAAAATGCCCACTGTAAAGAAAAAAATTTTTATTTCATGTGTAACAATTTTTGGTATGCCCAAAATGGCGGACTATCAATCTATTTCAAGCTAATTTAAAAAATTTGACAATATTAAATTTCAATTCCAAACTATAATTTTTTTAATCATTTATTTATCACTCATGTTTTACATGCATAAATTCCTCGCATCGTTTCCTCGTGTGTTTTTAAGTGTACAAATAAAAGTATTTTCTAAGTTTGTAAAGAGATTCCAATTCAGTTTTCTATGAATAAAGTGTGTATAAATGTTTGTATATGTTTTATTTTCATTCCTGTAGATAAGTTAAGATCATAAATTGGACCACCAAAAACTAACAACATGCACGAAGCGCGCCAGCGCGACTGTCGTGTAACCACCACGCTACATCCTCACCGTCTGGCTCTGAAGTTGTTTCGTTGTCGCTCAGCATGATGTCAAAAGGTCTTTCAAGCTTTACCGATCCAATTTTAGCATTTAAAATAAAATCTGTATATAAATTGTTTTGATGATACATTATAAAGAAATTATAATCAAAAGTGGATTGTAAGAGGCTCGTGACGAGAGAAGTCTGAACGGGGACAAAATGGTATACGAAAATTTAATTTTCCAATCATAAATAATAAAGGAATGTATAATGGACTGGCTATGAATGTCAACTGCGTAGGAGCTGCAACAGAACATTAACTGAAGACACCGAGATTGAATCAAAGGGGTTCTTAGGAAGAAAAGTAAATTTTTTTATTAAACAATATTTTCTTACCTACTTCGCCTAACTTACTCCTACTGGTAATTTTTGTTGAGCTGCTTATTAATAACCATTCTGTACTCTTAACCCTTAACCAGCCGAGCTGCCTTCTTTTCAGGGTTCCGTACCTTTGAAGAAAAAAAAACGGAACCATTATAGGATCACTTTTTTGTCCGCCCGTGTGTCTACCTGTACGTTTGTCAATAGCTGTTCTTCGGGAAAATGTAAAAGGATCTAAGAAGGGCATACAGACAGACGGAGGGAGTTCATAAAGTTACAATGCTCGTAATTCCCGTTAGTACAGAAACCTCGGTACGCTAGACCGTCTCGCACTTATCCGGTAATTTATTTGATCTCATATTGTTTGAGTCTCCATAGTCTATAGATTCGAACAAACTGCATTATAATTCATTTAAGTCGCACTATTGCGATCTATAATAAGACTATTCGAAAATAGCAAAATTCACTAGTAGATTGGTAATTACAAATTAATTGTTTCGAATTGATAAATCCTCGATTAATATAAATTACTGATAAATTGTACATTAGCAGAATATGTTCATTGATTAATTTGAATTTATATCGACAGAGATTTTCGTAAATTAAATTCCGGATTGCGATTTTCGGCTGTTAGTATTAAAACTAGCACAAACATATTAAATTGCATGACACGGAGCAACAGGCTTTTGTTACAACCACAATATGATTAATTCTATAAGCTTTTAGAATAAAATAACAGACACCAAATGTAATAATATATTTGGTGTTATTATATGTAATTAAGCTGTATAATTGATACTAGTTGAGTAAGCGTTCCATGGTGCATTACAACCGGAATGGGCTGACACTACCGGGGAGGTAGCTTTCGCTCACATGATGCTGCAGTAATTGTGCTACGCTATCGCGTCTGTTGGTTGCCGGTGGCACATTGGAGGGAGGAGGATAAAATATATAAATTATTATGTGGTTGTCATATTTTAGGAAGAGGTAGTGCATGCATCTTGTATGACACTACATACTCTTCCCCTTGGACTACAGTTGTGTGCGGACGTGTCGCTAACATATTAATATTAAATTTAAATTTAATTGTAAAGTTTGTGAAAAATTTATTGGGTGTGGACTCGGAAAATTCAACAATTAAAAAGATTGAATTTATTTCCAAATGTAAAATTTTTAACTGTACACAAATTAAAACTTTGTCGTAGATATTTGAGGAGCAAAACAAATGAAGATCTACCTATCTTCGTATCAGAACAACTTATAGCAAAGGGTGCCCGTCTTCACCATTTAGCTCGCGATCTAGTAAAAACGAATATGTTTAAATACTGTGGGACAGCTTATGGTAAAGTCTATAAAGACGAAAGGAAGATAATACCTAAATTATAATTATAAGGTCTTAGTAACCAATACATCAGCTATCTCAGGAAGCATGACTAGATTGTTATATATTGAAATTCTTTTATGTATGAAGTTACTTATCCTTTTTAATTAATAGACACTTTGTTACTCGATCTCAATCAATACACACACCAATACCATTGCACAATAACTTAACTACATTAAACACTAACAATTATACAAGCTTACAAATTCAGACACAGAAGTCTGCCTCTGCAACATTTTGTTATAACCAGAAATATTGCTCTCATCCGCCTATTTTGAACATAAATACCTTACAGATAACGCATCATATACTGGAAACTACCAAATGGATAGTACACTAAATACCAAAACTAAATTAATTAAAGTTGAAACTGTACAAGCAATAAAATGTAACACCGAAGATCTACATAGATATATAAAAACGGAGAGAAATTATTTAAAAAATTTCTGTCGAAAACATTCGAAGTTTGTATCATAACTTTGAGGATATGCTTCTTACATTGTCGTGCTCAAAATTTAGCCAAGATATACTTATATTAACTGAGGCCAATTAAATCCTACTAAAAAATACGTATCTCATTATTCAAGATATCAAACAAGAAGTCATTTGAATAGACATGATGGGGTAGTGACATGCATTAATATAAATCTTGCGGTAAGTAAAAGAAATTAAAATAGAACAAGCATTATGTCTGGAAAGTAAAACTGGCAATTGCGTTATATTAGGGATATACAAGTCATCGTCTAATAGTAGTTAGCAGATGTGTGCAAAAACTCATTACACTTATATTTACATGTCATATCAAATTATAAGACGATAATATTAACGGGTAACAAACACTACTATAATGCCTGAGCAAAACGAACAGTCACTAGAATGCAATAACAGATTAAATTATATAACAATGTTAGCATCGCATGGGCTATATATCTATATATATATCATCTGGACATAATCTTTCTACAAGAAATAAAAATTTAATGATTAAGATGTATCAAGAGTGTAACAAAGCACACATTTATGTGCTAAATACATCCGTTACAGATCACTCTTTAATATTTCTAAATGTCTCGAACTTAAATGATAAAAATTCTTCGTTGGAGAATAAAAGTATTAATAATTTCTTAAGTTTACGCGAATTTTAATCATTACAATAAAAATTATTTCACTGGTGGACTGCGACCACGTTGCTGTAAAGCTTCTGAAACATCGGGCTACATAAATAATTAAAGAAATCGCAATAAAATCCGTAAAATTAGTTTTATTGTAATATAAATAATTTACTTTTGTATCATTATATATAATTAAATGATCACTATCCTAATTTAATATTGGAAAAATTAATTAATACTATATCTGAAACATTAAACGAAAATACCTCTAATAGGAAAGTGATAAATTGTCAAAAAATAAAAACAGCAGTAAAATTCTATGGCATAACATTAAGAAAGTAGCACATATGAGACAATCTAACATGAGCAATATGAAATTGTTATATACAAAGTCTTCGATTAGTTAGTTGGTAAACTTTGTTAATGAGCATTTTGTAGAAATTGGTACTCTACTGGCCAATGACATCATGTTAAGGCATAATCATATTGAAGGCGATAAATATGAGTCCAGTGCTTTGAACACTACATCCTGTGTACTTTTAAATACGGATGACGAGGAAGTTAATAGTATACCTATGAATCTTGAATCAAGTAGTGCTCCCGGTTGGTTTAATTTTCCAACTAGTTTTCTAAAGAAGGTTAATCACCTAATCGCGCTAATTATAACCTATTTAACTAATCTCTGTTTTAGTAAAGGCACATTTCCTGTGCCATTAAAGAAATCCATCATTGATTTTAAAAGTGGAGATGAACATGAAGTTGGTATATAATTACCAACTTCATGTTCATTCCCATTTCAGTATTATATAGCAGGCTATTACAAAATCCTCGAAAGGTTATTAATTAACAAATTATATGTTATTTAAAGGAGTATAATTTATAGTCAGAAACGCAATATGGTTTTCGCCAAGGAAAGTCTACAGGAGATGCGATATCTGCGTTAACTACTTATATTACTGGGCAACTTGATCAAGGCAAAAAATGTTTAACTTTCTTCCTCGATCTCAAAATAGACTTCCAGATCTTGAAAGATCCCAAAGGTCATTGATAAGGGTAATGTATTTTAAGCCTGTTAAGTTTAGGGCAAACAGCCTCTATTCTATCAGTGACCTTCTTACTGTTAAAAAAATATATGTTCTACATTTAATATTATCGTTGCCTAAGGACCTACCTTCTTCCCCAGCTGACACAAGTAGAAGAAAAGACAATGTTGCTTCTATAATTCTAGAATGTACTGAATACGCCAGGCGTCAATTTCCGGCTCGATCATCGTACATTTACAATTTTATTAATCCTAAATTAAACATGTATCCTGTATATATCGTTACACGAATGTAAAGATTTATTGACTTTTGTTTGATCCAACCTCAAAACGATAACTTATGATGAATTTGAACAAATTCTCAAAAGAATAGTATAACATACCCACCCATGAGCACATGCTCAAAGCGGAGTCTCCTGTTACAAGTATGTATTTACTTAAAAGAATCCAATTTTTGACGAAGGCCTACAGGTACAGGTCATGCAGCAGTGCGGTGCTACCAGTATTGGCCAGCGTTCGACCTGCCGATCTGAAGCTTCTTCGAGCGGGACGCGGAGGAGATGCAGCATGAGTGCGTGGGGCTCAAGGGCAAAGAGCGCAAGAAAAAGAAAAGCGCTATCGCGGACGATATCATCTCCATTTGGCAGTCACGCTGGGCTGCGTGTGCCGACGGGAGCTGAAACCAGACACTATGTACTGTGGGAATGTGACTTGTACAAAAACGAGCAAAATGTCATGTTGGACGGCATTCAACGGACGACAGTGGGCCCAGTCTATCACCAGGATTCGTTCGCAACGGAACTTTTAGGCAATTAAGGACATTTGCGCATACATGGCACGCGAAGAGAAAGGATGGGTAACAACGTAGCTACATCGAGATAATCAAGACTAACGAGGCCGATGACAACCTCTGTCTCTGTGGTGTCAGGCCCTAGAAAGGAAAGAGTGAAATAACTGGTAGGGAGTCAAGAATTGGAAACATTGAAAATGGAGAGCCGGTAAGCAAACCCCCGTGTATATTCCATGATTCGCTCCGTATACCGAGAGGTGGGTTAGAACATGGGTGAAGGTGGGTAAATACCAACCTCCACTATGCTATTAAAAAAGTGAAAATAACCATGTAATTATTTGTTAATTAAAATTAGGGCCATTGTAGCTGAATTGGGCCAAGAACCAGGGAGATACCGCTCACTCACTTGATGCTTACATACCACCTTAACAGTGGAGCAGCTGGTGGTCTGACCGGAGGAAAGAAGGAGCCATTTTCACGTCCGAACAACAGTTATGCATATACGTCTACTACAAAAGTCATCTCTTATGTGAACGCAACGATTTCTCGTCTCAGCACTGGCAGAGCACGAATAAGGTGAAGGTGAGACAGAAGCCGAGATCATAGGAATGCAGAATACAATACTCAAGTTAAACATTCTTAATGTAGATATTAGGTGTCTACATTAAAAATAAGAAACATTTCAAATAAAATTAAGAAAACCTTTTTCTGTAATTGGCAGCCATAGTCAATATTTCTCCGTTTCAATCTTTAAACTTATTATAAAATGGCGGATAATCTTTTCCATTATTTAAAGCGATTTGGTGCCTCGCTTGCTTCAGCTTCGATTGAAATAAAATTGAATGAATGAATTTTATTTTCATAATAATTCTTGAATATAATAATTAATTTATTATAACTCAAGTTTGGTGCAATGTTTTGATGCTGACACATCCGGGATACCTTATTATCGGCCCGCGGCACTTGTGATGTTTTAGTAGGTATTTAGTGTCGCCGTGAGTTCCGCACCTACATCTCACCCAGAACTACAGTCTTACAGGACACGATTAGTAAAAAACACCTCGATGATCAAATGATAACCTATTTTAATAAAAGACACAAGATTTACAACCTTTTGTTTTGACGCGCGGAAACGCAATTACGCACCTTCACCGACCCTGGGTGGGGTCCAGTTTTGTGTAGGGCTTGTGTTTATAGTGCCGAATACCCACAAAAACCACCGCGAGTGCCATCACTGCCGCCTTTGGTGAGGTGTCCCGGAACAACAAATCATCAGGGCACCTTAACGGTTAGTCAGCCCCTCAAGGGACCGACTCCACCTCTACAGTTAGAGGTTGTCCCGAACTACATAATAACTCCACCAAATTTGGGTTAGTGCAATGGGGTGAGGTTCCCATACTCACTCATTGCCCCGTCCGCAAAAACACCTCCTCCTGCTGCCCTCTTGTCCCCTCTTCACACAATTTTTATAACCTTATTTAAATGCTTTTAGCGTGGAATTTAATATTGGCACTGTTATATCTTGTGGCCCGGTCCTGATGTAAAGGTAGATCATATATAATATTCTTTCTTTTTATTGTATAACCCCCAAACGAGAGGTGGGTGCCTTTATAGGACTACCGACGCTCATGTAAATCCGCATAATTACTATGCCCAAGCGTTGCTCCCAAATCGTACGAAGTGCCACAATAAAGATGGAACAGCATCATGAGCGAGATATACCTACTGCGCCGGCCCAATTTCAGTGCAATGTACGGCACAACCTCTTACTAAACTAAGATTCCAATTAACTTACAGTTGATTACGGATTACACATTATTATTTAGCAACCAAATACGTCTAAATAACAATTAATTATAAAAAGAGCGTGTGATATATTTGTGTGTGTGTGTGTGTGTGTATGTGTGTGTGTGTGTGTGTTTATCGTGAAAAAGAGTATGACTTAAATGAGTTTAATTTAAAAAAAACAGAAAATAACAGACAGGTATCAGAAATGCTAGGTGATTTTAGTTTCCCACAACTATTTGTGAACTTTGTGTAGACAAAATTTAATCCTCAGACGCTCGAGCAGGCGAGCTCAAAGCGTTTCGTATGTCCGTAAAGCTGTAATATCTGCCCGGTGGTAAATTGTAAAACAAAACGTTGCAAGATGCTCGGGTGGATTAAACTTGAATGTTTTTACATTTTCCTCGTAGAAATATATAAAATGCGGAAGAGAAAAATTTGTTTCTTTAAAGAAGTATAAATAATAAGACATATTTGTTACTTTGATTTATTTTTACTAAAGTGTTTACATGAGATGAATGATGAAAGTAGAAGTAATGAGAGCCCGGCCCGGGAGAGTATCCTGCTCACATGGCCTTAAATGGACTGACATGCATTCACGTTTCGTGCGGTTTGTATATTCCCGGTGACCCATTTCAGGGCTGGAGAAAAGGAAGGCAACACATATTAATCATCACCTTGTACCATAAAAGGCCAGTAAAATTTTAGCTAGCCATAATATCCGTGTCTTCTGACTACGAGGATGTTCTAGATAAAAGTCGATAAAATGAAGAAATGGAAGTCTGTTAGTCACAATCCAATCATTCGTGCGAATGATCATACCAACGAATGTCGTAAATTCACCAAATCTCCAAATTGTAAAGACTTTATGTGACAAGTTGCTTCTATCGTAATCGATTTTCGTGTATCCTAGGGATACAATACAACATAGTTGAATTTGATTATTTACTTATACTGAGCTTATGTCGAGCAGGAAGCGGCAAGCGAATTCCGTTTCGAGCAGATTATTTACTTCAATTTGATTGTCACGAGGACTTCACATATAATTATTATTTAATTCATTATATATTATAGATTATTGTAAATATTCTTAGCATTTGACTTAACGTATGTTACGATTAGTCATTTTCTTTAATTTTGTGTGATTAAATATGTATTAAGCCGACTTAAACATGTGATTTATGGCTTCTAAAATATATAATAAAAAGTCCAGAAATGTTTTAACAAATCAAAATGGAGGGTACAAATTTGTGGAGACAACATTATAATTCCTAAATGTGTACTAATTAAATTTCATGAAGTAAAGGCACCTTTAGCCGGTTGCTCATTGCAGGGGGAGGTTGAAGAAGAGGGCAACGCATCGGCATAATTATGTTGATGTTCATGGACCTCTGTAGTTTTTGTAAGCCTCAGATTGCTCGTTTGTCCCCCTATGATATAAAAACCTAATAACGCTATAAATTGCAACATTTTGGCGATAAAGTGAAATGTTACTGTTTTCATTACTGACGTCGTCCATTTCATACTTTTTTTAGGCGCATTGTGTGCCCATAACTATGCTGCTATCATTTGGCGACAGTAGTCGTTGACAGTAAAAATAAAGAAAAAAGGTAAAAGGTGGAATGTTTTCTTTTATTTCGATTATTTTATTTTTTATATTTGTTTCAAATCGATTACTATTTTATTTTTTTTTTATTTAAGAAGGCGACGTTTGCTATTACCGAAGCCTTAAATCTAATATCGCGTTAGTATGTCTCCTATTACCAAGTACTGGAAAGCTTTGTGAGAGACTTCCGTCGTGTTTCGTGCGGTTTGCTATCAGTTGGCCAAAGGTGTGTGAAAATTCCACCAAAAGACATGTGGTAGTGGAGACTTAAAAGTGATAGCTATGCTGTCGCATTTTGTGCGGTTGATGACCAGCCGTACCCCAGTATTACACTTTTTTAAATTACGGTTCTACGACCTGCAAAAATATAACCATTATATTTACGACCTGCAAAAATGTAACCATTATATTTTTTGTTATGATATTGAATAAATGATATCGGCCCTCATAAAAACCAATTTATCAATAACAATTGAATAATGATTGTTACAAAAATATCAAATTAATAAAGCACAAATATTTGGTGTTTTGACAGCCTGTACAAATCCATATTTTGAATACTAAAGTTTGCCAAAAAATAATGTTGTTTTTGTGGATTTGACATAAGGTGGATTCAAATACTTGTATTCTATGATAAAGGAGGAGTAAAATTGATTCGCATTTGATATTAATATAAATTAATTTATATATTAGAAATAAGCAAATACTCTTGACCCTTTAATTTATCTATTACTGATGTCGGCTCACCTTTAAGCACCTACCAACGCGATTTTTTTTTTCATAAATGTGTGTATTAAAAAATATTGTGTGTTTATTAAATATTTCAACGCATTAAGTATCGCATAATAAAACTGGAGGGACATGAAAGCATGTAAATAATAGTCTTATTAATATCCAAACAGCACATGTTTGGATATTAATAAGACTATTATAACACATCACCTAATTAACTTAAATTTATCCGTAGGCGCTAAGGTCAAAGCAAGCCCGTCATTGACTAGTGAATAGAACTAGTGGGAACTTGCAAAATACATCGGTTATTAGTGCCATTTTCGGTTACCGTGGTATGAGATGATTTCGCCTTGTAAAGATATTTCGTTAAAGTTTGAGTAGCCGGTGGCCCATTGGGGGCAACGCATCGGAATGATAATTATGTGGATGTTCATGGGCGACGGTACTCGTAAAAATGGCTCCGATTACTCGTTCGACCCGCTATTCTATTAAAAAAGAAGGGTCGGAAGAGTGAACTGTGAGTGAGTGAGTGAGTACCAAATGTCACGATCCTTACAGATCATCATTCTATTTACAGCGCTTGATAATCTCAAACAGATCACATAAGAAAAATTATTTCACAACAAATATAAGTCCTATAAAGAAATTCGAACTTCAGGTGAGCCCCGCATTACTGAAAATACATTTTGGCAAATTCTCAAGTTATTTAAATCCACACAATAAAATCTCATAAATATTAAGTTTATCGCACCCTAGACACTCGCCTGTATTTGAAAAGGGCTGGAAAGATTATATCCTTCCCGCTTGTAACGGGGGTCTGATGGGTTTTGTTGAAGTTTGATGATACTGGAAGATATTCATGTTTATACGGCTTTCGTATATTTAAATTCATCATCGCCAAAATGGGGTTGACAGACCTGACGCCTCATTTTAAAGGGAGAATTTTAGGAGATGTTGGTGTATTGCAACCGAATTGGGCCGACACAACTGGGGACCTATCGAAAACACGATTGTTCATCAAAGTACAAGCTCTCCTGTCGCGCTCATCCTGTCCGAGTTTATGATGGTCGATTAAAGGGAAAGCTGAAAAAGAGCAATTAGGCGTCTCAATCACCTGTATATGGATGTGTATGGGCGCGTGAATATGAAACCGCCGCGACTGTTCTTTTACTCTCTTAATTACAAATTTAGGCCTTTTTTTCGTATCTTTAAATTAAAATTCCAAAAAAGTTTTCCGCGCTAAAACCAAAAAGAGGAGGTTTAGTGGAGCCGATACGAGTAACTTATGCGGACTACCCGTCTGTCAATGTAGGAACATGACCTCCCTTGAAATCGTTCCGACATCGGTAGCGGAAACCGACGAAGCCAGCGTTCCACTTTTAATATCTCCGTTTTATATTTTCAGGGTCTCTTACAAGAAGGAAATAGGAAGCTTTAAGTGTGGTTGACAGAGCCGGAGCAACTCATTATAGGGAGCCGATTAGTTTGCAGTTCCGAGCGGTTTTTGAGTAGCCGGCAGCCCACTGGATTAAAAATTGAAGGTGAGTCGATGCAAGAATGGAGGCCAACTGTATATGAGGATACCAAATGGTGTCAGCAGTTAACATATGGCTGCAATTGTTCGTTTTCTCCTTTACTGTAAAAGAAAGCTCAATTATCAGATCTACCAAATGTAATTGATGCCAAAATCGGTATTCCTTTTATAAACAAAATATAAAATTACACAATAAAAACGAAATATATCAACTTTAACGCATTAATTACCGGTCATATTAACCTAAAAATCAGAACTTTAATTCTTTCATTCGAAAATTCCATTTCCAATATTTTTTTCACCCGGTCGCGCATTAAATCCTTCAATTTCACCTCCAATCTCACTCGTCACCTCCGCCGCCAATAAGTTTTTATAACTCTAATGGAACCAAATCGATTTCTGTGAAATTTTCAATTCTATCGATCTAGTACTTACCAGATTGAAAAAGTCGTTTGGTTATTGATGTCTTAAGTTTACGCGAATGCTCATCATTACAATAAATACTTTTACAGATTTTATAGCGGTTTATTTAATTACTTAACTAGCCCGACGTATGACGACGACGGAACGGGCTATTTTTAAACAATATGAGCCCGTTAAAAATCGCCCGACGTTTCAGTAGCTCTGCAGCAACCATGGTCACGTGTGGACTGTGTTGTATGTACCTTGTTGTGAAAAGTCGTTTGGATGTTAAAATTAAATATTACTTGCTAATAAAGGTAGTTTGAGTTTATCATTAGGGTTATGTAGTAAACCCTTATAAATTCGCCAGGTCCAACTGTCCGTCCGTCCGTCAGCGGTGTTTCTCAAAAAATAGTTCCATAATGTTGTTATGTAATTTGGCATTAGTATACAAGTCAGTTACGTCGAAAAAGTACAAAATTAAAAATAGAAATCAGAAATTGAAAAATCCCAATAGTGTTTTGTTCCAACCCGGGACGCCCATCTGGATTATAAGTCTCTGTGGTTTGACATTACACCACGAGGTAGTTATTACTTCTAATCATCTTTGTATAATATAAATAGGTGCTCCCCAAACGTGCCAACTGATATTATAGGATTATTTCTCTCCTGTATTCTGTATTATCTCTACTAATGAAACGACGCCTTGACTGATTGAATGATTAATCTATCTATGTACAGCTGAAGCTACCAGATAGCTGATAATATGCGATCAAGCAAAAATTTTACATACAGGCAGATAGATATATTGCCTAAGTTTCTTAAAATTTAGGAAGTTAAGTCGGAATTGAAAAAAGCCGAAGCTAATATTATAATATAATATTTTTTACCTTCCAGATGTATTTTAAAGAATCCTCTAGGATTAGTCTTCTAAGACACCACAATGGTACTCCATCATTATTGTGATGTGAGCTCAAGTCAATGTCCAACTTATTTTTTTGATGTTGATGCTAAGTTTGTGATTCCAGAACACATGTTATCATTTCGTTATAAGTTAAGAAGCGGGTTCTGCCGCCAGTATCTAATTAATAGTTTTTCAGAGTTCCTGAGCGTGTTTCGAAATGCCTGCTCTTAATTATATTATGGTTAACAAACTTGAAAAATAATTTAGTGCTTGGAGCGTTATTCATTTGTATTTTCTTTATCCATAGCAAGTATCGCTTAATTGCAATAAATGACAAAGATAAAATTTTCAAATTTAATGTAACATACCCCTAAAACCGGCTATGGGTGAGTTGGACTCGCAAACCAAGGGTTTTTTTTATAGAATAGGGGGGCAAATGAGAATCGGAGTCTTTTTACGTCTACCGACGCCCATGAACATCTACGTAATTACTATGCCGATGCGTTGCCCTTCTTTCACCCTCCCAAGGGGCCACCGACTACTCACAAACCGCACGAAACGCGACACGGGAGATATCACTATACAGCGGTATTATGTGAGCGAAAAGTACTTCTCAAGTCGTGCCGGCCCAATTCCTTTGCATCGGATGATGTAGTATCATGTACCATGCATGACAGGTAGTGCCACTCATAGTGCATGATACTACATCAGCTCGTACCCTTCACTGGTTTGCTTAGAGGGAGATAGTGCCATGCTGCGTAGGAGGAGGTAGTGCCATGTATGATGCATGACAATACATCTTCCTGTGCAAAGGAATTGGGCCAGCACGACTGGGAAGATATCTCCCGCACACTTGATACCGCCGAAAAGTGAGACCTACGGTTCTGCGTTTCGTACTGTTTGTGAGTAGCTGGTGGCCCATTGGGGGGGATGTTGAAAAGAAGGGCAACACATCGGCATAATTATGCTGATGTTCGTGGGCGTCGATAGTCATTGAAAGGCCCCGATTGCTCGTTTTTTTTTAAATCTGTAGGATGGCGTAAAAATTAAAACGCGAAACACGTAGTTAAGTTAAATATCCTTCTTTAGTTGTACCAATCCAAATAGGTTGCAATGCAATTATAGCATCACCTCAAATATTAACAATTATCACCCAACGTGAAAACAAAATTTTACGTTGAAATCTGAAGTTTCTACAAAATTGGGATTTAACTACAGACCATGAAATGACTAAATCGGGAGAGGAATTGCCCCGAATTGCAGGGTTTCAATCTACTCCTGTAACTTCATTTTACATTAAGTTTGTTCGTTATACCCAATGCACTTGCACATTTCAGCAAGCCCAATAATAACCATGTACGATGTGCAGAGCCAGCACTTTAAGTGTTATCGCACGCCCCAATGTTGTATTACAAATTTCGGGTAAAACTAAAGAATGGCAATTATGTGATCCTCAGTTGTTGGGTTTGTAATATTTACATTGTAAACCTTTAGTGTGCAAATTTCAGAGACTAGGTTTTTTTAATAGTATAGGGGGACAAACGAGGCATCGGTACCTTTCTACGACTAAGGCGCTCAAGAATATCAACATAATTACTATGCCGATGCGTTGACCTCCTTTTCACCTTCCCCCAATGGGCCACCGGCTACTCATAAACTGCACGAAACACGACACCGAAGATGTCAATTCTCGGCGGTATCAAGTGGGCGAGAAGTACTTGTCCGGTCGTGCCGGCCCGATTCCGCTCCAATGCAGCATAATACTGCCTCTCTTCATGGTTGGCGTGGTAATGTAGGTTACCCGCTGCACTCAGACTCGGATAAATTCAATAATATGCAACTTAATTCGCGCGTTACGTTATGTACTGTTCTGTTACACACTAGCGATTCAACACAGCTCCGCCCGTGTATAATCTGTTAAAAATGTAACCAAATTATACATTAAAGCTTTCTGTGGGTGCCACTCTATTCAAGGGAGAAAACTGCAAAAAAATTCGTCAAATAGATCTTGAGAAAATCGACTACCTACAGATAGACAAATTTTGGGGGCTTTTATTTACAATGAGTAAAGATAATGTACTAAATTTAAATAACCTTTGATAGATAATTAAATAAAGATCAAATAAGAGGAATGGGATTATCTAAGCATTGTCTCTTAAATTCAGATCTATTTCTACATTGTCAAAACGGGCCATGATGATGAGTTATAAACTGTTTTTAGCACCATTATATACTTTGGAGTAAAGGAAGCACGGAATCAATTGATTCAGTGTCCACTGTAATTGCTGACCCGTTGTGAAGCTGCGAGGCTCGATTGTGGTATTATCCGTTGCCTCAACTCTAAATTAAAGTTTTATGCCATCGACCAGGTAGGAAGGTGGCCCCCGTCTACAATTCTATATGAATACCTGAATTAAAAAAAACTCTATATACAATTTCCACAATTATTTACTTTGCAATTTTCGTTTACGACCGGCTTCGACTTGTCACCGTCACGGTGTCACGGGTAAACGAATATTTTTTGTAATAAGGTAGATGAATAAAAATGTCTACAATTAACAGCATAAGTGTATTGACGCAATTTATGCTTTTAACATTATGTATGAGTATAAATATTTATCTGTGATTAATAAAACAACTACTTATTGTGAAATACAATAATTATACATGATCCAAATAACGGAAATATTTTATAAATGATGAAACCATAATTTGGTTTTAGCATAAGATAAGTGTTTTTACTATGATACATTATTAATTATTTTTAATAATTTCAAATTACAATGTCATACTGATCAGTAAATAAAAAAATTGTAATATTTTCAGTGGCTAATCTAGTTTAGATGCGTTCGTTCTAAATTGTGCCAATTGTGTAGATATTAGTTGTACTAGAAACAACTACTATCTGCATGTTCCGTTTAAATGTGTTGAAATTTTTTAATGGACCAGCTGTGTTAACCAAGTTTACTTTATTTGTAAGAGGCAGTTGCAATGTCCCCACCTTTACCCGCAATGTTCAAACCTTGTCGTGGTGGTGAGGCTCATTAGCCTGGGGTGAACCTAGGTGAAGCCATTGATCCGAGGGGGAGGCTCTTTGTATCCTTCTTATTCTTATAAGAGGGGGCTGAATTCTACGTGTTTTAAGTAAATTATATTAATTTTTTGGCGACTTTGTTAGCATATATATATATATCGTCCGTTCTGATTCCAGGAGGTCGAACAAGGCCAACCCAATTGCATTGAGGAGTGCGGCAGGGGGATGTTGTTTCCCCGAAACTGTTCATTGGAGGACTATGCTTTGGAGGACGTCTTTAAAACTTTAAACTGGGTAGAATGCGGCATGAATCTCGATGGCGGGTACCTCTCACATCTTCGTTTCGCCAACGAAGTTCTTGTGCTGGCCGTTGGAGAGCTTTCTCGAATTCTATTTTACAGCGCACACCCAACATAGCACGTCCAATAGCCCGTTGAGCTACTTCAAACTTGCGGGCCTGTCATAAATTAAGGGGCCATGTTTCGGCCCCGTAGATCATGACGGGGAGAACGCATTAATTGAAGACTTTTGTCTTCAAGCTCGATAGGTATAGGCGACGATAGAACGTGACGAAACCTCCGGAATGCTGCACATCCCAAATGAAACCCTCTATAGGCTTCCTTCTCGAAGTTTTGTCTAAGTAATTGCAATAGTTGCCCGAGGTAGACGTATTCGTCAACGACTTCGAGAATAGCACCATCAACGTTGACCGGCCTGGGGAGAACGTGTTCGTTGAACATGACTTTTGTCTTGTCCAGGTTCAACCTAAGGCCAATACTTCAGGAGAATCATCATTTAGTTTCTGTAAGAGGTAATATCATGTTACATATGAGGAGGTTGTGTCATGAACCCTGCATGACGCTACCTTCTCCGGATGTAACGGAATTGGGCCGGCACGACCGGGGAGGTTACTCTGTCTCTCACTTACTTGACACCACCGTAAAGTGCGGTTTGTGAGAATACGGTGGCCCATTGAGGGGTGGAAAGGTGGGCAACGCATCGGCATAATTATGCTAATATTCACGGGCGTCAGTAGTCGTCGGAAGGCTTCGATTTCTCGTTTGTCTACCTATACTGTAAAGAAAAAACTCCAAATTAGATCTACCGTAAATAGACTTTTAGGCCACCGTTTCTTGATTAAAAGACATATTTAACTAGGAGCAAAAGGATATTCTATCTGTTCATGTAGTACGCCATATATTTCCTTCCATTCTCTTTTACCGTGCGGAAGGGCTTTAGATATACTCTAGCGAAAGGAAAGACGGTAACTTATATGTCCACTTTTTCGCCCTAATGCTAACATTTGTGACTTAGTTTTGATTGCCATAGTCCGAAGTTACGGCAATACACAAGGCAGAAACCGTATCAAATGCGCAATCATTTTAAATTGGAGGAATTCTGTCTGTTATCAAAGAGTCGGATATTATTTTTTAGTAATAGGGGGAAAATAGCACTTTTTGATAGGAATACTGCACAGTAGTCGAATGGGGTCAGCAGCACCCCTCGAGGCTATTTTGGAGAAAAGGAGCAAAGGAGGACGACATATCTGCATATGCGGATATTAGTGAGCGTTTGTAGTCAGCAAATGATTCCTCCTGCACGTTTGCGTACCTACGCTATAAAACAATGTTGCCAAGTTTACGCTATAAAACAATGTCGTTGTCAGCGCCAGCGAGCCTGAGTTTCAGCTCTGTGCGTTTCATACCGCAACAATTATAAAAATCAATCCAATACATATCTGATAATGAAATAAATTACGATATATAATTAATACATAATACTGATGTGCCCATTGTAATTATTGTTACATAGTTGTTGACCAATAATAATAAATAATTGATTTCTTAGGCATTGTCGCGAAATATCCATGGGCCATACGGACATAGTGGTGTCATAATGATGATCTAGTTCCCAACTAAAATGATAAAGCCTAACGGTTCCTATCATTAGGCTTTATCATTTTGTTTCTAATGAATATTATTCTGAATGAATATTATACTTACGGGTATCCGAACGTTGGCCGTTAAGCATCTAATTGGTATTTTAAGGAGTAGAAAGTATCTTGGAACGCTTCATTTAATCTTCTATAATTCCTCTAGAACAAACGTCTCTATTAGAATGATTATATTGATTATGGCTAAAATTGTCGTAAAATTAGTTTCATACCTAAAATTTCATTTTCAAGATATTTTAATCACTATAAAAGATTAGAGAAGAGTAGTAGAGAAATAAAAGAGGCTTGTGGCTATGCTTTAGCGAGATTAAATGTTTTATTTTATAAATTTAAAAATCTACAGAGATATAAGATAATTGTGTACACAAATGCGTAAAAATAATAGATTAAAAATAAAAAATTACTTTGTCATACAATATTTATGTTTTATATAATTCTAGGAGGTTCGTTATCTTCACTATGTAAAAATACCCAAAGTGGGTTGGGCTTTTGCAAAGTATTACATTCCTGTCGGGATATTTACATAGTCTGTATTGTGATGACAGCTATGACGTGATACGATTGTGATGAGCAGATGCCCGTGATAGACACATAAAATATCCAGTACGGCCCGAAGGTGAGGTTATCTAGGGTGTCTACCTCATTGATGTGCTATAGCTGGCCATCATAGTACGTAGCACCCCTCATCTAGAGCCCATCGCTCAGGATGGTCGCACAGCCCTCCATATGTCATCCTGACGTAACGCATCAACATCAACACACATAAGTAAACCAATGTTGTTTTGACGTCTGGACAAAATTCGTAATGTTATTGGTGAATGAACCATAAAAGAATACTATACTTACGTGTATAGCATGATTTCCTTTTATTTTATTTTTCTGGACAAAAATCTGCTAATAATTTTTTTGATATAAAATTCTCTTGTTACAATGTTAGTTATTACTCCTCGTCAGCTTTACCGATTTTTACCAAATTTTATATGCATATTCATTATATCTGGGAATCGGTTACTTTCTATTTTTCACACCCCTAAGTGATAGGGGTTGTTCACCCAACCTGGCAATACAACGTTTGCCGGGTCAGCTAACAATATATATATATATTGTTGTCAGCTTGATGAAGGGGGATTTGAACAAAATTAGTGGATTTTTCCTTCCTTGATAGTGTGACGAAGTGCTTGTAGCTGATGGCGTATGAGCTGGGTCGTATTACGACGAGTAGTGTAAAACATGGTGAAAGGGGTGCTGATGGGGTCCTACCGAGCGCTCAGCACTAGCTGCCTCCTGCCCCTCTCCCTTATACTCGTGAAAAATATTTATATAATACAGTTATATATTAGTAAGTAGGTACATATTTTACAATAATTATCTATCTATACATATATATAGTCTTGTCACAAATGCTGTTAGAATAAAAAATGTTACACTTGAATTTAGAGTCTATCACTTTTATACGATTGTTCATTGTGCTCTCATTATATAATGTTTTGCGATATTAAAATGGAGTGGGGTGATAAAGGGAACAGAATCTCTGTGATTGCACTACACAAAGTCGGTATGGAGTCAAATGTAAAGTTTAAAACTCTCCATACTCTTGGTATTACTCAAATGTTTGTGTACCGGGCCATTAATAGGTACAATGAGACTTCCTCTACTTGTGACAGAGAAAAAGTTCTGGCCGTCCACGTAGTGACTTTATTCTTTAATGTTTGGAATTTTCATGATTTAAGTATTAAAATAATTGTGAAATTATTTTTCGCACATGTGCTAACAGAAAGACAATTAAAGGGGGTTGAGTATTATCTTTTTATAGTATAATAAAAGGATGCTTTTTATGACTCTTGACGCCCATAAATATCATCAGACGAGTTGCCTGAGAACTCACAAACCGCATGATACGCCATGTACTTCGTCTGCTTAAGGCGGTATCATAAGCGAGAGATACTTCCCCGGTCGTTCCGTCCTAACTTCGCTGTGATGCCGACCGCTTGGCTCAGTAACGTGGCGGTTAATCCGCGTGTTACGCCAGAGGTTTACGGGTTCGATACCCGGCTAAGTCGTGGATTATATGTATGTATTTAATGAAACTCTTACAATGTATAAAGCTTTTAGTTCTCTGATACGTGTAACACAAGTCCTTACGGAACCTACCTCAGGAGTAGGCCAACTTGGTGTGATAGGTCCACAGACATTATTATTATTATATTATTATTATGCCACAAAGACATTACCCACTACTATTAAAAATTGTTTCTACTGCTTACAATAATCATTACAAAATTATTAGACACGTCTGTTTTAGAGATTATAATACGTAAGGAGGTCACGTACCACCTGCGACCTCCTCACTTATCACACGCCATTTTTTATTTTTTGTCTATAGGCCTATTTACGTCGTACCCGGAAGTCATAAAACTAGATGCCACAGAAAATTCATAATCTTGCTTAAACTTACCTTGTTTTATTGTATAACTGGCATCACCACGCGGTTTGGAATTTAACCCTGGTCCTATCAATCGTAACGTCACGGTATATAGCGAATAGCCTTCTACTATATATGAACTTATAAGAGAGCACGATTCTAACTTTATATTTGTGTGCCTACATTGCATTACAAAATAATTGTATTACTTTTTCAATTTAATAATTGCTGCAACAGATCATAAAAGCCAATACAACAATGATTCTCACGATATGGACACATCTAGTTCAGTTTTATCTATACACAGTATAAAGTGAACTCCCAAAAATCTGTCTGCCTGTATGAAATCCACTTACCCAACATTTACTGAACGGGTTTTCATGCGGTTTCAGCAATTGACACAACGATTCCCTAGGAAAGTTTTAACTATATAATTTATTCACGGGCGAAGCCGGGGCGCATCCGCACGATATTTAAATATTTCCAGAAAACGTAGAGAATAATACATTTGAATAATTTTGTCACAATACATTAACTAATTTTACTCAAGGTATCCGATCTCTGTAACCAAAACAGCGGTGGCGTATGAGTTCGATCCCATCCATCTCAATGTGTATACCACGCGGTGAGCAACTTCGTTCGAAAAAATATACAACTGTAAATGTAACACATTTTATTGTTTGTTGAGGTGAGGAAACGTATTTACTCACCATCACCGGTATTGGGTGGGGTCCAGTGATATATGTAGGGTTCGTGGAACATAGTGTCGAATACCCACAAAATTCACCGCGAGTGCCATCAGTGTCGCCATTGATGAGGTACCCAGAACTGCGAATCATCATGGCGCCACCTTCACCTGGGGCTGTCCCGCACCACAGAAAAATCCCGCCAACTTCAGGACACTGCAGTCTTATATATAGTCCATCCTCGCCTCTTGCCCCGTACGCGAAAGCTCCTCCTCCTATTGCTCTTTTGCCCCACGGCCACCACAAGGTTTACCATAGTGGGATCACTACCGGACCCGATAACTAATTCCATTAAATTAATGTTACCTGATTACACAAATAAAGTACTAAAACACAAGGAAATAAATATCAAATGTACGTTACATTTGATAACGTTTTTGGGCTAATCACACGTCAAGCCTAACTAACTGTGTCAGTTGTTGTTTTGTTCCAAAGATGAAACAACTATTTTATGTTGTTCTGTTATTGATGCTCGTGATGTTAATAAAATGCAACAAGTCCAGGCGACGCAAGTGGCTAATATCGGGTTCGCATATTAGTAAGGATAAAGGTAATTTTTTTTATATCTTCCACGCACAATTCAACTCCCTTAATTTTTTTTATTCTTTCTGGTCAAGGTGGAGCAAAGAAGAATCGGATCGTTCTAACGACTTTACGACGAACCGCACGAAACGCGACACCGTAGGTGTCACTTTACGCTGGTATCATGTGATCGAGAGGTACCTCCCAGGTCGTGCCGGCCAAATCCACTGCTATGTGTACACCATGACACTACTTTTTTGTATTATAGGGGGACAAACGAGTTATCGGAGAATTTCTATGACTACCGACGCCCATGAACATCAGCATAATGTATATTATATGTAATAATACAATGCCGATGTTTTACCCTCTTTTTCACCTCATCCCAATGAGCCACCGGCTCACAACTCACAAACCGTACCAAACGCGATACCGTAGGTGTCACTACACGGTGATATCAAGTGAGCGAGATGTACCTCTCCGGTCGTGCCGGCCCAATTACGCTGCACCATTACACTACCTCTTACTATATACGACAAATTAATTTTATATTATGTATATCATGTAAAAACAATTATATTTTGAGGTCTTTCTTTGGCCAAAAATATAATTGTCTTTGTTGTCGGTTTTATTCTTGTCATTTCAGCCCCAAAACCGAGCTCTTGGGTGGAGTTTCTTCAAATTTGTTCCGGATCTCTAGGCCCTAAAGATAAATTTTGGGTGTTATAATTTCTACGATACGAGATTGATATAAAGTAGAAAATTCGAAAGTACTAAATACTTTTATTTTATTTATCTCTGTGTTAACAGAACCTCACTGTGTTACATACACTCCGTCGGGAATATTCCGAGGGTCCTACAATACAACTCGACTCGGATACAAGATCGAGTCCTACCGAGGTATCAGATACGCCCAGCCGCCTGTAGGAGATCTCAGGTTCCAGGTCAGCCTTAAAATATTTGCTTTTATGTTATCTACGCATATAAAAAAATATACTTCTAAACAAGATTAACTGGAAAATAATTTTTTGTAGCAACTACAACACTTCGCCTGTTAGTAAGTAACACCTGCTGGATCGATAACTTAAAAAGTGGTGGCTAACCTATTTTTTTTCGACGCAGAGGAATCCATTTACGGATTATATCTAAGGGTTCGGGTGGCCGTAGAGCGTGTTTCAGGCTCGGCCCTCGGGGTGCAGTACCGACTAAACCCCAGCAGGTTCAATCGCTATATTTGTAGGGTTCCAGACACGCTGGCCTCGGGACAACTTGGGAACTGACCGGAAACTACCACAATGTAACCAAATTAAAAAATCAAAGTAAATCCTTACTTTACTGCAGAAAATATTTACAACTAGCTGACGGCAGAGGTGGTTTTGTCACAAATTTAATTTCTCATTCTCATTGTGACATAGAACCGTCATCATCATGAATTTTTATATTTTTGTAAGTCAATGAATTGGCCATATTTCGTGAAATTTCCGTGCGGAGCCGGGACGAACTGCTACTTAATAGTAGGTATCTGATGTATGTAATTATCGTTTGTATAATCACAATGTTGAGTATTTTCCCAGCCACCAAAACCTATTTACAAGTATCGAGGTGTCGTGGATGCAACAAAAGATGGCCCCGTGTGTCCGCAGGCCACAGCTGCCGGACCTCTGAGTGCGATGGACGAGGACTGTCTGAGCATCAATATCTACACTCCTCTAAAGAAATGCAGGTATTCAAACACGTCATAAAATAATAGATATTCAGTATTGTTTAAATTTGTTATAACTCTATCTAAAATAATGTAGTCTCGATGCCAGTTTTACCAATATTGCATAAACTTTTTTTACTTGCAAAAAATCTAAATATAAGTAGTAATTCTTGCGATATTTCGTGAAATATACATCCAATCCTGGGACAGGGCTAGTTAACTAACAAAACAAAGGTCTACAGAATGTCAGTCATTAAATAAAAAGAAGTAGTTTACACTTGTAAAGGTCAGTAAAACACAAAACTATGATATACCAAGTGTCCGAATGGGCTTACACATTTTGAAGCCCTATAGGTTATTATTACACACTATGTATTTGCAAAAACAAAAACTTAGCAACGCGTAACATTTCTTGGAAGCATATATATGTTGCGTATCAACTTACTGTGAGAGCTATAATGAAAAACCTACCTCTTCCTAAAAGTAAGCAGTACTTTTAGCAAGAAGTAGTGCCATGCTACAAAGGTGGAGGTAGTGCCATGCATAGTGAATGACACTACATTCTCCTATGGAACGGAATTGGGCCGGCACGACCGGGGGGTACCTCTCACTCCCATAATACCGCCGTAAAGTAACATTTTCAGTGTCGCATTTCGTGCGGTTTGTGAATATCTGGTGGCCCTTTGGGAGGATTTAGGAGGGCAACGCAACGGCATAGTAATTATGTTGATGCTCATGTGCGTCGGTAGTCGTAAAAAAGGATCCGTTGTCTCGTTTGCCCCCCTGTTCTATAAAAAAAAGAAAGCTAAAATTTCGTAGATCGATTTACGGAAGATGTTTTGTCATCAAAACATGCAAAAACAATAAGAACTCATTCAAAGCTAAACCGGACTTTTATAGCCGAAAGAGTCCGGTTTCGTTGCTTCACCAATAATAAGAGGGCGTCACATAATTCAATATAGGTAATCAGCATTCTAAATGGTTTTATCGTATCGGGGGAAAACGAGAAATCGGAGCCTCGACTACTGCCGCCCATGAATATCAATATAATTACTATACAGATGTGTAACCCTCATTTTCACCTCTAAGTGGTCCGTAATCTGCGTAAGCATACTTTGTTGTATAGGAGGTACTTAGGTACCTCTGACAAAAACAATTGTATAGAAAAGTCTATTGATAAATTCTAAGTCTATTTATCTTGAAAATTGTTGTCCTAGGATAAAACCTTTGCCCGTAATTGTTTACATACACCAGGGCGCCTTCTTCGCTTTAGGGGCCCGCAGTGACATGTTCGGACCCAACTATCTGCTGGATCGAGACGTAGTACTCGTCACCTTCAACTACAGACTGGCATCTCTTGGTAATTTCTTGTACAACACTCCACTTTCAAAAGTTACTTGCATTGCGGGATCTCAGCCCAATTATGCTGGCACGTTCCGGCAGTACCTACCTCACACTTAACATCTACGTGAAGCCACTACACAGGTCGCTTTTTATTTGGTTTGTGTGAATCCGCCATATTGATTGAATAGGATTCTGAGGGCAAACAGGACCAGTAGACTTGGAGAAATAATATTATTTAAAATTTTTGCTATTTATTAATTTGAAATAAATTAAAATAAAGCAATATTTATTAAAGTTAGGAAATTACAGTACATTCTAACAATTCAGAAATGGGTCATTATAATAATATATATTATAATCTAAATAATTTCTTTCTCTTAAATGCGCTAATATGAGGAACGACTGGCCCGAATTGAGAAAATCTTTGTGTGTTGAACATAGGCTATACACAATAACGATGCGACTAAGGGACTGGAGGTACGCGACTGAAGCCGCGCGGTGATGCTAGTATTAGATAAATTGTGTTTTTTAGGTTTTATCAGCACTGGTGATAAGATTGCTCCAGGTAATAATGGACTAAAGGACCAAGTGATAGCTCTCCGGTGGGTTCAGAGAAACATTGCGGCATTTGGTGGCGACCCAAACTGCATCACTCTGGCTGGCTACAGCTCCGGAGCGACCAGCATAGTGGGACACTTAGTGTCGCCCATGTCGAAAGGTAAAATTATTATGGACATGCCTATATTAGAATCTGGACTAGACTCAGAGTCCTTATCGGTATAACTTAAATATGACCAAACATTCGATTGGCGCTTTTTTGATAAATACCTCCATCAGGCACAGATTTTGCCATTAAGTTCTCATGAAGACCACATTCACGATGGGGTTGCGTTACTTTGTTATAGAGTTGCCATTGCTCTCACCGTCAGCGAGCTCGATGGTGTATACTGTGGCATACAATTTCAGCACAATCATATAGTAGAATGGGGGGTAAAATTCAGTTTTTTTTTTCTTGTAAGTGCTTTAATTTATTGCTGTCTCACTCACACAGCCCAACCGTGACCATGGTTGCTGTAAAACTTTGAAACATCGGGCTACTTGATTATGTATGAACCGAGATAAAATCCGTAAAAAGGTTTCATTTTAATTATTTAATTTATACACACATCTTCACAGCAGTTTCCTAATGGGCTAGGTCATATTTTAATTTAATTTTTAAAAGTTTATAAAACAGAATCGACGTTGTTAATAAAGAAATTCAAGTCTGTACTTTAATTTTAGGATTATTCCATCGAGCTATCGCTATGAGTGGATCCCCAACCACGTTCGGAAGTACACCAACGAACTTGTATAATTTCGCAGTAAAACAAGCAAGTCTCGTTAATTGTCCCACGGACAATTCCACAGTAATCATTGAATGTTTGAAGACTAAACATTGGCGGGAAATTGCAAAAACGTACAACGAATTCTTCGTACGTATTACAAATTATTTATTTTTTAATAAAATTTATAGTAATGTATTGTGTATTTCACTCGCCGAGTAACAATACTTGAGCCGTTGTGTTTGGGGAGGTACCTCTCATTTACACAATAGGTATAGGTTAAGCTACAGTCCACTGATCAGTCACGAGATCGTTGACTACGTCTTTTAACTTTTTGTTCACGCAACAGTTAAGCTGCAGCACTATAAATGTGTTTAATGAACCATTATAGAATACGTTTAGCACATTTAAGCTTGTTTCCCTAGCAAAGAGGTACTTTCATAATGCTCGACGTCCTAGTGACGTCAAACAACGGAATATTATGACTAAAACGCCGATGCATGACGTCACTAGAACGAACATCGACAGAATTAATGTTGAACAGCACTCGGTACCGTTTGCACGAGAGCATTTCTTAATGCATCTTAACAAATCCTTCAAGTGGTATATAAAGTGATTGCCCGCACGTGTGTTTACACGACGCCGCTATTAAGCACGGATTTATATGAACAGATGTATGGGCATTCATTCCATCTTCCGTTTCAGTGATCTTCTAACACGCAGTGAAAAGATCTCGTGTGAACAAAACCGATTGCTGTTCAACATTAATCGATTTTGTCAAGGTCCTAGTGACGTCACTAGAACATCGTGCTTTATGAAAGTACCGCTTTGCTAGAAAAACCATGCTTAAGTGTACTGAAGAGATTCTGTGACGGTTGATCAAACTCAGAGTATTGCATTGCAGCTTGACCATTATGTGAACGAGTGTGGTACCTCCCCAAACTCAGCAGCCTAAGTACCGCTGCAATGCAGTATTGGCTATACGCCTTATTTTTGTCTCAACGGTCTAAACTATGTCAATAAGTGGTTTCCAGATATTTGTAGAGAATCCGCACCACTTGTGGCAGCCAATAGTTGAAGAGGATTTTGGACAAGAGCGTTTTCTAACTGCGGATCCTATAGACGCCATCAAAGATGGCAAATTGTATGACGTACCTGTCATCATCAGTCAAAATGAAGGCGAATTCTATCCATACGCATATCGTTTGTATATTTCATAATAATTTATATATCAATAGTTATCTTTATTAATATTATAACGAGGAAACATTTGATTGTTTGTATGTTTGCATTGAATGGCCCCAAAATGGGTCGATTTAAAAATTCTTTTACCATTTAAATTCTACATTATTTGTTATAACATTTTCTAAAACATTTTGTTCATTGTGAAACTTCGATAATGTTGGGTACATTATCCATAATGTTGGGTATATTGGGTATATTATATAGTTGTTAAGAAATATCACAGTTCGATTTATTTTCCGATTAAATTCATAGCGGGTCCCAAGACTTTTATTGACTTCCACTAGGGTGCCCTGCGATCATATCAAAGGGTCATTATGGTTTTCGTTGTTATTCCTAGTAACACAAGAGTAACAGCGGCGGTTTGAGTGATGGGACAAGCACGTTTTTTAATTTGGTTTTGGATGATTACTGATGTATTCAAGAATAATTTTCATTGATTTATGAAATTAATAACAATTTTAAAACATTACTAGCTATTTTGGAAAACGATACACTACTGAGAGAACTTAACGAAAATTGGGATCGAATGGCTCCAATAGCATTTCTTCTTCCCGAGGAAAATATTACAACGGCCTTATCTGAACTACGCAGTGTATATGTGCAGAATCGGCCTTTACGCAATGATGAAGAAAGCATGGACAGACTGGGCACTCTGTACGGTGACTCCATTGTGGCTTTTCCAGTAAACCGGTGAGTTATTAAATTTTACGTACTCACAATATAATTTTCACTTAACGTTTTTTGAAAATTTATTCACAAGACATTACAATTTTTATCTAGCAGGTGCCAATAGAGCCAAAACTAAGAGAAAACTCTATAGGTGGGAATGTTCTGAAAATCCTTTAATATGAACTGTCATACAATGAACTATTTACATATAATTAATTTTACCTACATTATAAAAAGAATTAAAATTTGTCTCCTCCCTGGTCTGATTTTAAGATTAAATCTCAAAGCTCCGTCTGATATGTTTCTGCTGGGGTACATCATTTGTTCGTATACCCAGAAAAAATATTGTTTTCATATATTTATTAAGCGAATGATATTCATTATAGTGACTCTATTTTGACGGACTTTATCAAGATTCTCAAGATCTATAAGTAATTTTAGAATGAGACACAATCTCCGTTATGTATTATATTTTACATTGTATCTATTTATTTCATGATATACTCAATCTGATATATTTGCTGGCTGACCCGGCGAACGTTGTTTTGCTGCATTGGGTGGTCAAGATTATTATAGGATACCGAAAGTATATTGATATATTCTCAAATTACGGAGATTCTGTCTCCGTACTATGTACGAGTAAGTCTTGAGAAACGCGATAAAATACGTTAAAATAGAGTCGTAATAATGCCTGAAAAAATATTTTTTTCACAGATTGGTAAATCTCCTGTGTCGTCACTCTCCGAAACCTGTGTGGTACTTCTACTTCACCTACGTTGGCAATTACAGTTACTACGTAGATCCTGTATCAAAAAAACCAAATCGTAAGTTAATATTACAATAGTAATTACATTTTATTCTATACTCCTATAACAAACCTAAAGAGTTTTTAAGCGCTATTTATGTATCTCTTAAACTACAACAAAAAATATCGAATTCAAGGATTACATCAATTTTGCTGAATGATTACTGTCTCCCATAAATATCCGCACAGCCAGCTGTCTCGAAATACGTTCGCTTTCTTCACTGTTTCCTTAATGCGCTATAGAAATGTCACAAATTGTCACTCTGGTCCAGTTGAGCAGCAATAAAGTAAAGACACATCTTCCTACTAATCGAAACTTTTCACTAATGCTTTGTAGGACGTCTTTAAGACTTTAAACTGGGTAGATAGAATGTGGCATAAATATTAACATCTCTCACATCTTTGGTTCGCCGGCAATGTCGTTGTGTTGGCTGAATCGTTGGAGAGCTCGCAGGAAATGTTGCACAGCCTAAATGAATCCTCCCGACGTATTGGTCTTAGGATGAACTTGGACAAGGCAAACGTCATATTCAACGAACACGTTCTCCCTAGGCTGGTCGACGTCGATGGTGCTATTCTCGAACTCTTACTCAATCACTCAGTAGATCATGAGGTTCTCTTGAGTAGTTTTCCACTCCTCAACACGTCCCAAATGGCAGTTGAGTCGTTTCGATGTTATTTAAACGGTCGTAGACAACGAGTGCCTTGACGAGAATCTGACTTGTTCTTGTTGACACGGTGAAACACATTTACGGGCCTACACCAGCCCCGGGGTGGGGTTCAGTGTTTTCTGTAGGGCATGTGGGCATATTATAAAATAAAAAATAAGTAAAAATGGCTTTATTTGTAAGGTTACATACAAGGAAAATACATTCTGGGAAACGAAAACATGTGTACACAAATAGATAAAGGAGAGAAATACAAAGAAGAAAAAAAAACAATTGAAAAGAAGCAAACAATCCTACCCCATATATAATAAATAATAGTAAAATAAATAATGGCACTTTACAAAATAGTGAGACCTCAGCATAAGTTAGTTAGTTAACCTAACACTAATTTTCAGGGTCACCAGTTTTTTTTTCTTTGCGGCAATGGTGCTGTGGTTCTAAGCAACACAATGAATACATTTATGATTACACTACACAACACAGTGAAAACATTTATGATTACACAATAAAACACAAATAATACATTTGCGATTTCACGATACAATACAATTAATACATTTACGATATTAGGATACATCATACAACACATCAACACGTCACACATTAAGACTATCACATCGCGTTATATTCTTATATATGATTTGCGGGAATGTAATATACAACTATATTATTAGCTGGATGTGTAATGCACAATATATAAGTATATACTCAATAAATAACATACATAGATAAATAAATATTCTTATGTATCACACAGTATAAGATAGTAATAATAATAATAATAAATAATGCATTAAAAACAATGATTTTAATATGTAAAAGAACTTTGTTTTTGAGCCTCAATTAAATATTTTCTATACGTTTGAATGATTCCTTTGATGAAAGGTCACTTAAGGGAGGAGGGGAAACATTTGGATGCCACGCATTTAAAGCTGCCCCTAAATGCAGCTGTGTTATGAACGGGTATACATATTGTGTAGTGAGCAGATCTCGTGCGATGTGTGGTGTTAAAATCTCTTATAGTGCCGAATACTCACAAAGACCACCGCGAGTACCATCGGTGCCGTCTTTGTTGAGGTGCCCCGGAACAACAAATCATTAGGGCACCTCGACGGCCCGTCATTCCCCTGAGGTACCGACAACTCCTCCGCAGCAGTGTTGCCCTGCACTACATGACAACCACGCCAACTTTGGGATAGTGCAATGGGGTGAGGTTCCCATCCTCGCTCCATGCCCCGTTCGCAAAAGCGCCTTCCCCTGCTGTTGTCCCTTCTTCTTATAGGAGGGGTACAAAGAGCGTCTTATGCTGTTGATCTTTTGTCTCCTCTTCTTTAAGAGGCTTCGCCTGGGTTCACGCCACGCTACCGAGCACCATCGCCACGACAAGACTTGAACCATAGTGGGTGACGAGAATCAGACCTGGTCTAACCACCGAAAAGAGATCCGTAGGAATATATATGCTACGTGGTACTCCCTAAGATATCTCCAATGTGTGCTCCCCATGCCGCCAAAAATATCACGCCTACATATGCCTTACTAACTTAAATGAAGAACAGCTGAATAAGCTTGAGCACCTCGAGAGACTTTCTATTAGGTTCACATTTGGATTGCGCAAATATGACCATATTTTTGAATTTTGTTACAAACTCAAGTGGCTACAGGCGTACGATCTCGTCGGAATGCACGAATACTAACGAACCTTTACCATATTTTATAATGTCCCAAAATCCCCGTATATCTGAAGGAAAAATTTAAACTTCGTGCTGCAGCCTACAAAGAGCTTTGTTCCTCGGATGATTTACTATTGTATGTACCTCCCCATCACGGTCAACATTATAATCTTTCGTTTACTGTAGGGCCATCACATTATGGAATGCATTACCTGTAGCCTATAATTGTTAATTGTACGTATGTTTATGTACCCACATAAACATACGTACAATTAACAATTATTACATTCTATTTATGATGTGTATGTTTTTATACCTAATATTTACATATATATTAATATTTTATGTTTGTTGGTACCACAAATATTACTGATATATTATTACTATTATTTTCTTTTTTCTTTACGTGGCTTGTTTTTTGCCTTACTTATTTAGACTGTTTCTTCTGGAAGATATTACTCGGCCACCAATAATAGCGCATTTTGTGCAAGTGAATGTTAAATTGAACTTGTTTTTTTATTATTTGTTTTTACTGTGTTTTTGTGCACAATATAGCATATTTTATTTCATTTCTCTCAAGCCATAGATTCATTCGCTTACATACACAAGTTCACTAGTATTAGCCCTGCTTGGTATGTCATACATTAGTCGCGTTACGGGTGCATTTTTGTTTTTCATATAACATAGAGTTTTGTAATATTAAGCCTATATTAATAATAATATTATTTAATGAACGATTGGAACTGTAGGTTGAGATTGTGTCTCAGCCTTTAGATTCAGTGTAGGCACAGAAGATTACTGTAATTTACACTGGAGCAACTACGGAATAGGTAAATTATTAATATGGATGATGTAATACTTATTATACTAATAGTTATCCTCAGGCGCAGTTCATCAGGATGAGACGCTGTACCTGTTCCAGCAACCATATAAGTTTCCGAGGATCGGTGTTACTGGCGGCGACGCGAAGACGGTGGACCGGCTTACTGCTATCTGGCACAACTTTGCGAAATACGGGTACTTACATATTTATACTACTGGCAAGCAAAACGCCTGGTGTTGCTTGCGAGGAGACCTATGAGGTGTTATGTCTATGCCCCCCCCCCTTCATTAAATAATTACACACAAGGGTTGAGAATAAATAAAAATCGACGTTTTATTCAAATTATATAGATATTGTCGCGGCTCATCTCTATAAAACGTTTTTCTTGTTTTTTTTTTTTGTTGACGCGGGAAACAAATTTACCACAGCATAACCACGCCAACTTTGGGTCATTGCAATAAGGTGAGGTTGCCCCTCCTCGCCCCTCGACCCACGCGCGAATGAGTTCTTGCTCTTTTGTCCCTATTTCTTCTAAGAGGGGTACAAAAAGCGTTGCGCTCTTTAGTCCCCACTTCTTATAAGAGGGGTATAAAGAGCAGTCCCCTCGGTTCAATTGGCTTCGCCCAAGGTGTCCCGGTTTACCGCAGCCTTACTGCCAATATATGTGCCGACGCAAGTGAATTATTTATTCACCAGTACGTTCTGATGAGACGACAGTCCAACTCGAGTAAATCAGTTGTAGAACCAACGAATCCCTGAGGGATTATATAGGGGTATGAATTCGTAAGTGACCACACAGTAGCCTAATAATTGTAAATTGTGTGTGAATTTATTCGAGCGTTGCCCGTCACTTACCACATTCGTACCAATGATTGATAATCACTTACACAATCACTTCAATTGCAATTTCAGAGATCCGAATCCAAAAGAAAATGCTCAAGATGTTAAGGGGTTAGTTTGGCCTGCATTGATTCAAGACAACCGCACCTACTTGCAGTTATCCGACGATCTAACCCTACACCAGAACCTAAAAGAAAAGAGATTGCAAATTTGGGAACGATTATACCCCATAGAATACTGAAACTTAAGTTTAATTGATTCAGATTTTCTATAACGAAGCTGTTGTGTGCAACTGTGTGTGTGTTTTTAATATCCCAATAGAATTATGTTAACCGCTATCAGCCCTCCCGGATTCACATAGATATATCACGAAATATTGCAAAAATTATTCGATTTACAAAAATATAAAATTTATGAATTTTAGTTTCGGCCTCGTAAACCTTACACGCACTAACAACAAATGTAATGACAGAACAATGTTTATCGGAGCAGAAACTTGTAAATAGTATCTGCAGCTAAATATTTACTTTGTTTTTTTTTCATGTTTTCATAATCAAAGTTTTCATACGCATCAAAACGTTTCAGAAAATATTATATAGCTTATTTTTATCACTGATAATGTAGAATTCCAATAGCAAAGGAACTTATCGAATCGGTTCAGTAGTTTCGGAGCCTATACAATGCATACAAACAAACAAATAATCAATCAAGTGTTTCCGCTTTATAACATTATTTTAGCTAATCGTGGTCATGGCAGAATCGCTGGAAGACCTCGATAGAGTTTTCGAGTGGGTAGCTCTTAGAATGAACTTTGATAAGACTAAAGTGTAAATGTCCAATGATTACTTGACTTCTATGCCAGTTTACGTGGTAAACTCAGTTCTTGAGGTCGTTGAGCAGTACACGAACCTTTGACAAACTTAGCAGTTAGGTAAATCCAACTACAGGAACGCTGTCGCTCACCGGATCCCACTCGGATGGGAAACATTCGGGAATCTTAAGAAAATATTTTCGTTCAAAGTACCACAGTGCCTTACGCTGAAAATTTGACATATGGAAATTGTAATGACATATGGAACCGATACTTGAACAAGCTCAGTTTCTCAGATTCACGCAGCGTGCCATGGGAAAAGAAAGCATGGGCAAATAAAATATAGAAAATAAACAATATAAAATTGGTGTCGTTTTCTCCACAATATTCGATAAAACTAATTTCATAGATTATAAAAAGTCTAATTTCAAAGATAGAAAAAAGTACATTTATAAGGGTATTTATTACCTACACATCTACAACACAATAGTGGTGTCCTATACTTATTAGCATTATATATAAATATGAAATTGTAGAGTTTTATTTTTTGTTTGAACGCGATAATCTCTGTGGCTACACGCCAGATTAGTAAAATTCTATTGCCAGTGATACGCGGGCGGAACCACGAGGTGCTGCTAATCTAATACACGTAAAATTTTTGCGCCACACAACATAAGCCCTAAGTTATCAGAAAAATAAAAAATATCAGAATTATGATATTCTAAAATATCAGAAGACCATAATATACCAGAAAATGTCTAGACTTATTTTACAGCGAAATAAATTAAGTTCTTCTGATATTTACTGGTTGAGTTAATGAGGATCCTCCAGTGTGAACTATTTAACAAGCTGATGAGTGACGCGTCTGCAGCAGCTCCCAACTAAAACTTAAATCTGAGCCGCGCTTGCTTCGTGTGAATACTTCGCGGTGTTCAACCCTCGCTGGGGTCTCAACAAGTTCCGCGTCAATTTGTTTGTTACACATACTTTGCCTTTTAACTAGATTTTACATAAAATATAATCTTATATTTAGGTAAATAAAAATATATAACGTTGATGGCTCCTTTTCTTTCTATGATATATAGAAATGCTACTAATGATTAATGCACTTTTACTCGACCATGATGGGTTACGAGTACAGCCCGTGTATGCATATGTTTAATATATATAGAAATAATTATTTTAATTATAACTATATGTTTCATGCTATAAACTGGACGGTTTCTAACGAATGAGTTGTCGTCAATCGCACACTGCTCTGAAGTAGAGTAGTGGGTGTTAAATAGGACGTGGAATAACTTTAATTGTACTGTATTGTTACAATAAAAAAATGTTACGTTTGAATTTGGAATCTGCCATTTTCAGACGATTGTTCATTGTGTTTTCTCATTTTGGTGCCAATATATTCTAAAATCTTTTGCGATATCAAAACGGAGTGAGGTGATAAAGAGAAGAGAATCCCTGTGATTGCATCACACAAAGTGGGTATGGAAATGCAATTTTTAAAACAATCCTGTATAAGTCGAATGTTTGTGTACCGGGCTAATAGTGGGTACAATGGGACTTCCTGTTTGTAAAGAGAAAGATCTTGCCGATGACGTAATATTGGTATGACGTAAAGAGGTGGTAGAAGCAGTAACTCGAATACACCCTGTCTGAAACCAAAAGGTAAATTGTACCTCGGGAAGGTACTATCTTCATAGAGAGAATATAATCATGTCACGTATTTTAAGATATTACTTAGGATTAGCAGGTTATAAGATACGCACTGGTTACTTCTTAACTGATTAACTAAAGATGAATAGAGAGGTAAAATCGAAACGACTACTGAAGGGCTACGCAAGGGAAGGTCACAGAAAAATTGTGTATACGGCTGAGATTTTTTTTACAATTTAGCAAAATTTTAACAAACAAAATGACCGTAATTATGCTCAAAGCTCTAAGAAAGCTTCTCAATTAGTCGAACAGAGTGCGCATTATCCAGCTTCCGTGATGCTTTGGTGGGCCATTAGCTATGGAGTGACTGAGCCGATTTTTTGAAAAATTTCCAAAACGTGGGCACAAGTATATCAAGAGACAATTTCCGAGAAGGTAGTTAAGCCCTCAGTAACACCATGTTGAATAAAGAGGTATGGTCCTTGCAGCAAGACTCTGGACTAGATTATCCAGCTCGAACTATCCAATCTTGGTTAAAACGAACGCTCCGATCAGAGCTGAAGACAATCCTTCATCTAGTCCCAACTTTAATCCGCTGGATTATGATTTACGGTCAATTTTAGAGACTATAGCTTGCCCTAAACGCCTTAATACTTTGGAGTCACTGAAACAACTCATACGATTGGCTTTGAAGTATTTGTCCCTGGAAAGAGTGCGTGCTTCTGCTAGTAACTGGCCTCAATGTTAAAACGGCTGCATTGCTGCCAATGGGAACCCCTTCGAATAAGCATTTTATACTCTTAATTTTATATTAAATAAAATATTGTATTAAAGGACACTGTAAAAGTAGTCAATAATAAAGAAATATATTTTTCTTTGTTACAATATTAAAGGCTGAGTAGCTCTGATCGCGATTGCACCCGTTTAAGTCATATATCCCCCCCCCCCTTTATAAGAAGAGGGGGCTTAAAGATCAGGAGGAGGAATCGCGTTCTCGATACCCCTCTTATAAGAAGAGGGGACCTAAGAGCAACAGGAGGTGGTAATTTTGCGCCCGGAGCAAGGGGCGAGGATGGGAACCTCACCCCATTGCACTGTCCCAAAGTTGGTGGGGTTGTACTGCAGTGTTGAGCAACCCAATCTTTGGAGGTGGAGTTGGTCCCTTAGGGGGCTGACTAGCCGTCGAGGTGCCCTGATGATTGATGTTCCGGGGCACCTCACCAAGGGCGGCACTGATGGCACTCGCGGTGGTTTTTGTGGGTATTCGGCACTATCATGTGCCGCGAGTCCCACACACCACTGACCCCACCCAGGGTCGGGGAAGGCGCGTAAATGCGTTTCCCCGCGGCAAGAAAAAAAAGTTGTCCTTTTTGGTGCGGAGTTTCGCTGTTAATGGTGGTGTAGTTGTGTCTTGTTGCAATGGTGACTTTTTATTCCTGATTCGGTCGAAAATCATTAGCTATTTATTTGCGTACACCTATTTTATTGAAGGTGATTATTTTTTTGACTTGGCTAGTGCATTGCCCAAGATAATTCAATTGAGGCCCATAAATAATATATATATTCGTTGTGTAGTAAGAAGAAAAGTTGTTTTAAATGCATGTAAGAGTTACTTACGCTCAAAAGTCTACACAATGTATTTATATTTAGATAACCACTTTCGCAAAACAATTGCGATCTACTAAACACACATCACTTCTTTTTATCCCCTTTGGAGTGCGTTTGTTACGATACAATTTAATACGTGTGCCTTTTTATTATGTGGATTTGAATAAGTATTCGTTGATTTTCCGAAACACGTATGTTTCTTAGATGTTGTTTCTGCGATATTGTAATTTGACTCAGGAGTTATTCAATTTAACCTGTACGACGTATGAAATTTCATATTCACAATGTTTCTTATGATTTTTCATATCTTTTTCCAACACATAATTCTGAAATTTTCTGTTGGAAAAGTTACTAGGAAATAATGCATTGCGCCAGAATCGTGTATTTACCTGGAGTACCTAAGAACTCAATGTTTTGACGCGAAGGAACATCGTTTACTCGCTATCATCATCTCTGGGTGGCGTCCGTTTTTGTGTGGGGCTTACGGTACATGACAGTGGTAAATACCCAATAAAACCACCGCGTGCACCATCACTACCACATTTGGTGAGGAGTTCCGGAACTATAAATCACCAAGTCACCTCGACGGCTAGTCGGTTCCCTGAGGGACAGACGACACCAATGCAGAGGAAGTGCCTTGCACCACAGGATAACCCACCATATTTGGTACAGTGCAATGGCATTCGTGTCCTCTTCCTACTCTTTAATACCCTCTTATTATGTCATCTATTATATTTATGAAATGGAACACATCACTATTTTTATGGCAACATTTGAACTCATTGTAAATGAAATAATGATAAAGGCTCTAATAACTAATCCTTTCACAACAAAGAATACAGGAAAGGTAATAAATACATGACAGAAGTTTAATAAGAAGACGGAGAAATATGGAATGTTTCAGTGTGGCAGGTTTCTCATATTAGAATTGGAATAAAGGTGACAAATGGCCGACACGTTCCACCGTAACCTTTATCGTACGTGATGTGGGCCGAATCAAAATGTTTTATTGCATCTAAACATTGTTCCTTGGAATTGTGGTGGAGATTCCAACGAGATATGGCAAAATTGAGAAATAGCGATGCGTTACGATGGTCGTGAAATTACATTACCCTGGCTAAGGAGTATTCCAACTCCATACAAACATACGGAACTCACCTTCATATCTTCGCGTCGCGAGAGTTACCTTTTATCAGTTTGATCTAAGATATAGGATGCATACTATAAAGTAAGTTCTGTAACTTACTTTATAGTATGCATCTAATATATTAGATCAAACTGATAATCCCACGTTGAATTATTATACAAATATACTTGCTTCAGATTCAGGATACCAGTGTCGACCTGGATTAAAACAACCCTTAAATATCAGAGTACCAAAGTATTTAAATGAATTAAATCTTAATATTCCCCCAGTTCTTAGTAAAAAAATAGCTAACTTTCCACCGTGGGAGAAAACTGTTCTTCCTATTAACTTAAGTTAGCAGAAAATAAAAGAAAGGTTTCAACAGAATAAGTTCCACAATGGAAATAGTGTAAAGAGTATACTTTTAGTTAAAGTTATAATATGAATTTCCATCAAGAAGTGACAATACACTTCATCAACTATATTCAACAGAATATATCTATAAAAAAATGTTCTATGTGCTTTATGAGAGTTGTAAATATAGTAAAAGCTACTACACAGATCAGTCAATTATGGAGGGTAAGACAGGATGTTCCATTGTATCTGGGAACGACTACTACTACCACAGAATGTTAGATTGCTATTCGACCTTTAGCTGTGAAGCAATTGCTATTCCTAAATATTTATAATTTATTCAAAATCGAACAAATTTGAAAAAAGACGTAATTTATACCGATTCCAAATCATGTTTAACGGCTCTTCGAAGTATTAACAATACTCACCCACTCCTTACAGAAATTAAGGAAAAACTTCTCCATCTCATAAAGTCTAACTTTGATATTGAATTGATTTGGATCATCAAGCGATAATTGAAAGCGGATATTGAAGCTAAAAGTTCAACTGATATAATGAAGACAGATAAATCAGTTAAAGCACGTCAATCCGAAATCAATAAGTTTTTGAAACTAGACATTAGAAAGAGTTGGTTAGTTCCAACTCTTTCTGATTAGATATCAGGGAACACAAGAAATTCTATTATTGATATACCCCAACTTCCTTTGCACGCAGAAAAGATCAGGTAGTCATGACTAGGCTTTGCATTGGTCATACGAAAGTATTATTACTGAAGCGGAAAGAAATAAATGTCATAAATGTGAGCTGGACTTAACTGTATTACACTTGTTAGTGTAGTGTAACTACCTCAACAGCGAAAGGATTAAAAGTAACGTTCCTAACAATACAAAAGATTGGTTAGTTGGAGAGTCATTGCTTAGTTGGGACGGAGCACGCACGACGATAATTGAGCTCGTTTAATGTTTGGCTTATCTGAGGAAGCCGGCCTTCTCACCCTCCCCCCCTCCCCTCTGACCGGAGGGGTTGATTTGCGCTACAAATCAGCAAAAGCCGTGTACTTGTTTTATTTATTATTATTAGAGCTCTCTAAAGTGGCGTTATTTTATTTCTATAAATCTAAGCTCTCAACTTACGGATACGAACGCGGGCTTGTTTCCGTAAACGGACCGTTCCGGACGTTTGGACGATTAATTTATTTTTGTGTTTAAGGCCAAACGGTCATACGGTCAAAGAACTTTTGAGATAGCTCTTTGAAGTGTCCTTTAATCGAGGTCAATTGAAAGTCACAATGTAGGTCGATGTTTTGGAAGTGCCACGGGCATCCAGTAGCCATACGTAAGAATCTGTTTTGCATTTTTCCTGCAAGTGTTCTATTTGGGTAGGGGATTTCTGCGCGAATGCTGCACTGCAATACGACAAGATCGGTCGAATGCATGTAAGCTTATGCCGTTTTGCGATTTTTGTTCATAAGAGGATAGCGTTTAAAAAGGACACGTCTTGCCTTTTTCAGAACGTTACCTATGTGACTCTTGAAGCTCATGGACCTATTGAGAGTTATTCCCTAGTATTTCCCCGTCTCTGCTCTAGGTATCTCGTTACCATAGAGCATGATGGGAGGCACGTTTCCTCGTCTATGCGAGAGGTGGTATAGTTAAAAGAGTATGGACTTATTATTCTCCGCATTAACCTCTATTCTCCATTTTAAGAACCATTTACCGAGTTCGGTGACAGTTTTTGGAGTAGTTTGGCTCCGTAGTTGGGGAGGTATCTAATGCACAGTGCGGTAACATCTGCGAACGTCGCCAGCTGGACGCTGGGGTATCGCGGTTTGCTGCTAGTGTACAGATTGAAGATGCTGGGAAAGAGAACCGATCCTCGCGGACAACCGGCTCTGAGGGGACAAGGGGAGGACAGGGTGCCCTCCAATCTGTAGCGGAACTGCCTGTTTACTAGGTAGCTATTTACGATCAGTACCAGCCTATCAGGCAGTCCTAATTGGTATAGTTTGTAGTTGAGGCCTTGATGCCAAATCATATTATACGCCTTTGCTACATCAAAGAAGTCAACGCCCGTGCCGCTTAGCCGGCCCTGACTTTTGAGTCCCGATAGTACGTACTCCGTGAGGCGGAGTACTTGTTGCGGGCAGCTGTGGCTGTCGCGAAATGCGAGCTGCTCGTCTATGAATAGGTTCACGAAACACCACACTGAAGACGTTACTTTATGGCGAGCGTTCATGCGAGCGTGGGGTACTTCACCCATCCACGGTCGTATGCCACCCAATTTGGCGAAAATGCAAGCTGAATTACCCATTACTGAATTAATTGTACAACTTATGTACACACATCAATCTCGTTGAAGATACATGAACAATGAACATATTATATGCAACCCAATTACTGCGCAGGTCGATTGACAATCCATTAACCACAAAATACAACATCGAAAATTGTAAACAATTTGGAATGGATGGAATTTCCATGCTTAAAGCGAGGGAATTCATAAAATCGCTATCCAATATTCAATGGCTTTTAAAATATTAATCATTCGTTACTTGGTTACATTTCAAAAAGTTTAATCGTTTGAAAAATGTTGGACTGCATATTTCTTTTACAGTCATAACTATCGTTGACGCCCTCCATTAATAGAGGGGTCTATTGAGGGGGTAAATGGAAAATCGGAGCCCTTTGACGACTTGACCTTCACATAATTGTCACGCAGCATTGCCCTCAATTCCTCCTACCCTCCAATTGGCTCACAAACCGCACGATAAGTGACAGTATAGCTGCTGCTGCCACTTTATAGTGGTATTATGTGAGCTAGAGGTACCCCAGTCGTACCGACCTACTTCGGCCTCGTATCGTAATAATGCGGACCACCGGAAACACACAAACTTCAAAAATGTGACAAAGCAGATATCACTTAGCGGCTGTATCATGTGATGCATCTCTCCCATCATCATCCCCCGTCGCGGAATAGTGGGGGATCGGACCACTTTTCGACCCCAAACCTAGTATCGTCGCCCAGCCCCAGCGAGCACTCATAGCAATCCGTTGCATAGCGGTTCTGGGCTTCGCTTCCACAGCATGATATGTTCAGGTCAGGAAAAAAGGACACATATTAGTGTTTGGGGACTTTATTTTATACTATTTGTATAGATTTATTGAATAAAATAATATTTTTTTTATAATTAATGGGAACTCATACAAGAGTGTGAACGACAAATAGGTGACTAATTATTTAATTCTTTTTTTTTCTGACCATGGTCCATATGAGTTAGTATTCAGTAGTATTAGAATGTTAGTGGCCTGTTGTCTTTTTGTTCATTAGTACCTACTTTTAGGAAGTAAGTTTATATGTTCTTTAGAGAATCATAAATAGACTAATATTTTAAATATTTTTTATTAATATATCTCATTAACACATTTAGGTATAACACAGCTTAAATATAAACATGCAAACCCTACTAATATAATTCAAAATACAAAAGTTTGAATTTTTTTTAATGTACCCGTTGATTTGAATGTACCTTTGTTACTATTTCAAAAATTGCAGAAAATATTTGTTTGAAATCATAGTTTTTCATCCCAGAAACCTTGGGAATTTACCTAATGAAACCACGGGGCACAGCTAGCAAAATAATAAAACAGACGAGCACGCAGAGAATGTAAGCAAAGCTTGTAACCGGCACACTGTAAATTTATTGAAATAATTAAAATAACATTTTATTTATCGAACATTGTTGCTGCCTTCCATAATTAATTCCACATGTTACAGATTCGCACCAGGTCTTAAATTTTATTCCGTCTCTTCAAATCTTAACTTTATAAGAGAATGAATGAACGAACGAGCGAGGAAATATCTAGAGCACAAAAGAGATATCTCCTTTTTAAAGATTAAATAAGATATTGTACAATGCACAATGTTTTAAAATATCTATTCGCTTTTATATTACTGGAAGTTATAAGTGTATCTAGCTACAATTCTGTAACCGTCAGTATTTATGAATACGCTAGAACCTGTGCATATTTTAAAACAAGGTCCCCAAAGCTACCTGGCTATATGTGATCAGTTTTTTCAAAATCTACGGAACGAATTTTCATGTGGATTTCACCAATGAATAGAAAGAAACTGACGGAGGGTTTAAGTGTATAAATTGTTACAATAGTAATCTGGTGTTATTGACGTGTGGTGCGATACATTCAAATGTATTTTTATAAGTCATTTAAGTTACAGCTACCGACATACTAGTCATCCGCAAAACTATCATGTAAATGCCGTCACCCTCCTTTCCGACTCACCCAATGGAGCAATTTAGGTTTTTTTTTTAAAGCATAAATCATATGGGGCCAGTAAAGTAAGAATGTTTAACCTTTACCCGCAGCCATAAAACACAAGCACATGCTCCTTGTACCTCCCTATTCCGACAACGAAGGCATGAAGTAGTACGAGGTAGCACCATGCTGCATTGCAACGCAATCAATTATAAACAAACATCCCGACTGCTTAAAATGTTGATTATATAATAACTCACACTGAGTGACTCACGTTTAGGCGAATATAATGACTCCTTATACGTTAAAATTGAAACCGAGCTATCTGCAGCAGGAAAAAAAAATAAGCTACATTCATACATTAATTTTTGTCAGAAGAACAGATGGGAGATATGCCAGTGAGGTTCTGGAGTGAATGTAGCTTTTCGGAAAACGAAGTGTTGGTCGGCCGTTCACCAGGTGCGAAGACGATCTCGAGTAGTTGTTCTTGGCGTTCATTGAAAGAGGCCTGCGTCCAGCAGTGGACCGATAAGGGCTGATAATGATGATGATGATTATACATTCTTTCCATAAATTAATCCTCTGGTGTGGCGTGGATACAGACAATATTACTTTTTAAGTGGTGCCTAAAGAACAAGATATATATCCGGCGCTCGTGGGATATTAATTTATTATTACATTCACGATAATGTAAAAACGGAACGGAAGAAATACAAATAAAATATGTAATAGGCGGTGTAACTCTGCATTGTGTGTGCTGCCCGAAATAATTCCTGATATACTTCGTTCTAATTACTCCCCTCCGTGAACCATTTAAGCATGACAGCGCCGAGACCATTTTAACCACGACACGCGATCTGCCCCTGACGTCCGAGGGAGGATTAGGGACCTGGCGGTCCTCTCTAATCATGATCTTAATACATATTAAAATTAGCTGTGTGTAGAGTGTAGAGCCCTCAGTCATGATGGATCAACGAGCTCTTCTAGTTCCCACGATAACGCAAGGCCAACTTTAACTGCCATGCAAGTACTTCTCCCCTCGTTAGAGAGGGGGCGAGGGGACTCAGCTCGCCTCGGCCATGATAACAATAGTTACTTTACTACTCTTAAATAACAATCGGGATGCATCCTTCCCATAGGCGGGAATTTGTAATCATCTTCTCTTTGCTACCACAACTGAAGTAAAGAAATTGAAGCTAACTTGTATCACCCCGCACTTTTAACTAGCGTAAAACGCGTATTAGTCGTAATGACATGATATACAGCCTTCCTCGATAAGTGGATTACTCAACACAAAAATATTTTTTCAAGTCGGTCCAGTAGTTGCTGATATTAACATATTCAAACAAACAAAAAACAAACTCTACAACTTTTTAAAATTAGAATAGATTTTATTAGTATTTAGTAAAATGTAATCGTGTTTCCCCGTAGAACAGTTGTGCGGATGTCTACTGGTGGCAGTAGACATGAGCTTGTGCCGCACGTTCATCCCTTTATATTATAACGAAATCTTACTTTTGAATAATGCATTAATAATATTTGTGTTTTTGTTGATCAATGAATATTTGCCATATTTTGTGAAATATCCATGCGAAGCCGAGACTGAATCCTAAGATGATAATTATTATAGCATTTATATCTGCTAGAAACATTTTATACTGTAGACTTTATAATATATGAGGCGTGCATTGCGTTTCGTCAATCGACACCACATGCAAACATCTAATATGTTCCTTGTATATGATGAAATGCCAGCGCTGTCAATGTTACAAAAACAAGTGACGCAATATTATAAATAAATTTAATGTCCTCTAACGATGTCACGTCTCCTAGGTTACGCACGAGGTTGGACCACGTTTTGAATATCGCAGTGTCGTTAGACCCTTCTACCATCATTTGAAATTGGAATACCTCATTTGAATTCCACTTTGATGTTTCATTAAATTTTAACTGTTTCCATGTACTACGCTCCTGAATTATAAAATCAAACTTAACTAATTCTGGGTAACTCGCATTGTGCCCTATCTCTTATCCTATCAGTTATATGTTCGATTCTATCTATATTCTGATTGTATCTGATATTCTTTAGGGTGATATTCTTTTCAAACTTTTACCAATGGATTTGGATGAAATGTACCACAGATATATTGAAATAATATAAAATATTATTTGTCTTGATAAAATAAGTTCCCTTGATATTTCAAGGTAGTAATAAGTAAATACTTTGCGCACGAGTACGACCGCAGTGTAGACCCTCTAAATTTATTATTTAATTAAATAATTTTGTTAAAATCGGTTGTATGTTACGGGACTGTAGCTCGTTGACAAAATATAATATTTTCCATGTGTTATTCCGGAGAATGTATATAATAATGTTTGGAAAGAGATTAGAGGGGCCTTTGTCCAGCACTTGAACATACCAATTCGACATAACATTTATACTTTCTTCCGTCTGATATGCTACTTGGCTTAGGCTCGTGCGAATCAGTACGCCGAGAGAGTGAAAGCCGAGAATTTATTGTTATATAATAATAATAATATTAAAAAGATAACCGGTAAGTAGTCGAATGAAATAGTGTTAGGGGAGTGGTGCGGGTGGCCGCACGTATAGAAATACATCAGAACAATGAAATACGTTCATTGCTTTTAATCGAATGTCCTCAATGCCACACTTACAGCAAACATCATATAACTATTAAGTACTGCTTCAGAAGCCAACATGTCCGCAAGCACACAAATTACGATTCGATATAAGGTAATGTATTTTTTTCAGAATTTTCAATTTTCCGTAATAACTATGGCACAAATTGATTCGCGCGATAATTAAAATTTTCCACAAAGTCCTTAGTCCGAAAAGTGCTAATATGGGCCGAATAAAACCCCATTGATGAGGGTAAAATTAATTATACCATTGAAAACCTCCATCCCTTTCAGTCCTCTATAATACTCATCGATCTTTAATTGCCTTACATTGTTTTGTGGCTATTCAAATTGATAAACCATTTGAATGTTATTGCATACCATATTATAGAAAGAGGTAGTGCACTGTCACATTGCAGCTAATTTGGGCCAACACGTTGGAGGTGGTGCCTCTCGCTCGCATCTTAACGCCTTTAAAGTGACAGCTATGCAGTCATAGCACTGCAGTCCGTCAGCGACTAACTGAAGTAGCATCTTTTTTTGGTGGCGATGGGGAATACATTTACGCACGTTTCCTTGGGGCCCGGGTAGACCTCTAGGCCTATGTTGGACTCGGCCATTGGGTAGCAATACCAACTAAACCCCTACCGAAGCAATCAGCCGCTATTTATGGAGAGTCCCGGATCTGCAGGCAACAGGACCCCTCCAGCATCGCTACGATGATGCTCGACTTTGACAAGTCCTCTCCGACAACTGATGTCAACAGAAACAGCACCTGATCCATCCGGGTGGCCCAGGTGCTGTTCCTGTTAGGAGATCAATGAGGGATATTCTACATCTTCGAGTTTGTCTCAGAATGAGGTCATCACTCCTCAGATACTTTGACCTTCCAAGAATCGCGGCATTCAGGCTATAGAACGAAAGACCCACCATCTCCAACGCCAGAGGCAGCCCGGTCCGTACTTAGTACTATTTTGGTTGTGTCCCAGCTCCAATTATCTCTGGTTACTCGACACAAGGGATCACTAAATCGTCCAAAGCCAGTGAGAACTTTTCACAGTGTTTATACTCTTGCCAGATCAATTGCGTTGGATTCATCATTCATTCATCTGGCAGATAGTTTCTCTCTCACGGGTTCCAGTTCCAGTGAACAGCCATGTCATATCATCATATCAAAATTACGAAAGACAATAATTATTAGTACTTGAATAGAGAACTATTATGTGAGATTTTGTAATGTTTTCAGCACGTGTTATATTTGATTTACAAATAAATTTCAATGTAGCTGCGTCGTTGTCTTTTATTACCCACTTTTAAAGTGCTTAGTTATAAATTAAACGTATATTTGCTTCCAAGTACATTTGATAATATGTCTTGACTAGCATCACCCCGTGGTTTCACCCGCGTAACTCCGGTCCTACTAGTCATAGCGTCAGGTTATATAGCCTATAGCTTCCTTTATATTGATTATGCAACACAAATTTACTTTTCAATCCTCGAACCTTCAGTTTCTGAGATTAGCGCGTTCAAACTAACAAACAAGCTCTTCTGCTTTATATTATTAGCTATGATTATATACATCAAAGTTTATTAGTAGAGATACTACTGATTTGCCATATTCTAAAAAATAAATTTTCTTTAATTTTTTTTTAATTTCATATGACAAAGTTATTATAATATATTTATAACAAAGTGTATGCTATACATAAAGAAACCACAGAACACGAACCATACGATATGCAAAAAAATATCTAAATTTCCTCATATATGGAGGTTCCTTAAACACTAACACAACATTTCTGGGTGGTCATCGAGGCAATACTTCAAAGTTCTATACTTTGGATCTCGTTATCAGATTGTGTCTTAAGGCTAGTGGTAGTAAGACTGTCTTTGAGATCCACCACTGATAAATCATTCAAATTAAAATTCAAAATATTCAATCCTAAGCTTAGAACCATCGAAAAAGACTCATTTTATTTCACTCATTGAACTGATTTGCAAGAAGATCAACACTTTTACTGTGCTTTTTCATTCAAAACAGCAGACGGTAGTCTCCAGGAGATAAGAAACCAAGCAGGGCAACACTGACTAATAATTTCGGATGTTTGTTGGCGTCAGCAGTCATTAAAAGGCTCCGATTTCTCGTTTGCCTTCATGACTATAAACACCTGATAATAAATCAGACATAAATACATAGGCTATGGTAATTGCTGAGTTAGGGAACGTTTATATTAACATTCCTGTCCGCGCAGTATCCAGCGCATAACGTCGGGAACATACGATCAAATTGTATGCCCTGTAGCCTTTAAACATATGAAATGGAATGAGAATATATTATTCATCACTTAGATGAGGGAATACGGACCTGTTCCACAGGTAACCGTTAAAGTGTCAAGTAGCCATTTGATAACAGCTACATAAGTACTTATTATTAATATGTTTCTGGCCTTAAACTCTGATATTGAAATTTGGTCTGATATTAAATTTTTTTTGGTGTTATCGAAACCGGGGATGATACTAGGGATGTAAGGGGCTCACTTGACACTTCAGTATAGTGACAGCTATGCTAATAAGAATCTTTGAAGCCGTTCCTTAATTTTAAACATTATATAATTAAGTAACTTTTAATAAGAAGTAGAAGCATGGGACAATGCCGGAAATGGGCACGACAGAGGAAGTACCTTTTGGTCACATAGTACCGCCGTAAAGGGACAGTAAAGAAAGATTTACTGATATTCACATAGCCGGAGGCTCATTGGAGGGAAGGCGGTAAGAGGGACAACTAATTTGCATATCGATATAGGCGTCAGTAGCCGTCCATTAACCGGTCGCTCCTTTCCCTATATAATATCAGAAGTCGTTTAGATAACTTCATGATTTTCATCAGTTGTCACCCATGGCTCCTTTCCTTGATTTAAAAATAAAACTGAAATAAATATAGTATAAAAACCAAGTTTTATTCCACGCGCTACCTCGATATATTTTACACAATTGATCATTTTTGGTGCTATTTAATAGTTATAAAAGCAGGATAAGAAAATTAGCATGCATAATATTGCACGCACAAATGAAGGAGAGTATTTTAGATTATTTGAACGCGCTGACCTCTGAAACTACGAGTAGTTTTTTAATTATTTTGTGCAATATGCTACATGTTATTTATCTAGATGATACGGCCGTAGTTAAGTGGGTAAAACCATGGGGCACTGTTAGTAATGGACAACTTCGTATAAATAAAAAGCGATAAAATTTGATCATATAGGCAAAAGCTTACCTTTAATAGAAACAAACCGGTAACAATATTAACAGGTGTAAACTTTTGCATTTAAACTAAATGTACACAACTCAAAGTATTTTTTTTTTTCTAAAGGAACTTGAATCGTTTTAAAAATAGCCGTCGTGGACATCTTTGAATAGCCTAAGGTAGGACACTCTAACATTAACTTCTACAACTGGGGGTAGCGTTTATGTTGTTATTTAAAAAGGTTTACATTTAAATATAATATATTATCCAAACGAGCAGTCACTCGCCTGATGATGATGAGCCTTAAGCTTTGCGAATGTTTATGGGCGTTGGCATTTACCCTAGAGATTGCTTATCAAAGTCAAGACCGTGGGACAAGCGACGATTCTGACTACGCTGTAATTAATCACCACACCGAGAAAGTCTAGAAAAAAAGTGAATTTTAAATGGGAATACTTTTAGAGAAATGTCTGTTCCAATTTGGTAGTGAGGGAGTTGCTCATATGTCAGGCGGTTTGGGGCGCTCCTCTCGTCCCGTCTAACCTTTGTGGTGACTTAATTAATTCCAGTGTTCAGAGTATTGTGAAAAAATCGATTTTCACTCGATTGTGCTGGAAAGATACTATTTTTTTATAAGCGTGTATATGTTTATTAGCATAATGAGCGCATCTTAACGAATCGGCTGTCGTTCTTCGTCTTGAAGAACGGGACGCTAGATACCAACATTAGAATATAATTTTAAGTAGTTGGGTATTTCGTTTTCCACTAAAACTCCGCGGGTGTGTTCTATCACCTAAACTGTTAACATATACAGGTAATAGGCGCAATAGATCTGTCAGCAATAGTGTACCTCGGCAACTGGGCACTTCTACGTAGGGGATCCAAATACTCCAAAATGGGACGGCTGATGCGACAACCTTTTTTTTATGCGGGGGAACGCATGTACGCGCCTTCACTGGCCCTGGGTGGCTTCCAGTGGTGTGTGGGGCTCGCACATTTAGTGCCGAATACCCACAAAAAGCACCGCGGTTGCCCTTATTGCCGCCTTTGGTGAGGTGCCCCGGAACAACAAATCATCTCCACAGATGGGGTCGTCCCGCACTACATGACCACCAACTTTGGTTCCCATCCTCGCTTCTTGCCCCGTGCGCAAAGTGCCGCCTAATTTTGCTCTTTTGTCCCCTCTTCTTACGATACGAGGGGTACAACGAGCATTCGTCTCCTCGGTTCAATGGCTTCGTCCAAGGTGTCTCGGATCACCCCAGCCTACCGAGCCCCACCGCTACGACAAGACTTGAACCATGGTGGAACCGATGCCACAACCTAGATCAGCCAACAATAGCCTACGGTATAAGTTATGCGTAGCGCCTAAACCGCACTCCCTTCCATCCTCTAAAGGGTAGACTGAGACCAGTGCATGACAATACATCCTCCTGTGCAACGGAATTGGGTCGGCACGACCGAGGAACCTCTGGCTCACATAATATCGCCGTAAAGTGTCATCATCAATTTCGCGTTTTGTGCGGTTTGTGAGTAGCCTGGTGGCCCGTGGGGGTGGATGAGGGCAACTCATCGGCATAGTAATTATGAGGATGTTCATGGGCGTCGGTGGTCACCAAAAGGCTCTGATTGCTCGTTTGGTTTGTCCAAGGTCAAACCTTCGAATTATAGTTGGGATCGATCTGCTGAAGAAATGTTTTACATATACTCAATTATACGTAAGCCTGTCGCTGGTTGAACCCCCTAAAAATCAATTTATTTTGGTGCCACAAAATACAAACACATCGAGTATTGTTGACAGGGAGGCTCTTACTCAATAAAACAAATGGCTTTTGTTTTGCGGTTATGACCTTTTAACAATTAGCATAAGTATAAATAATAAAATATTGAAAAATTACAAAAAAATAATAAAACTGTAAATGAACATATATATAAAAAGAAACAAAAAAGTAATAAAACATAAAGAAAGTTTAAGAAACTATAATCTTTTATTTTCAATTAATGTCGTTTTTTTTTAGAAGCTCACTGTAAAACTTTGTGTATTTTCTTTTATTATTTTATTATGCCCGTGCGAAGCCCGGACAGAGTCCTACGTGCAATGTCTTCCTCTGTGTCTCTGTCGCTCAGCCTCCATGTTTAAGGCTTACAGGAGTCACGTGAAAATATTCAAAGCTGGAAACTTTTAAATTTGGTACACATATCGTTAAAAACCGCCTAACAGGGGTTATTTTTTTCAAAAATCAACCCCTGAAACATTAAAATGGGGGAGAATGTTTGTACGAAAATTTAGACTAAAGACTGAAAGTCGAAAAATGTTGTAATAACATACGTGTATTTCAACATTAAAAGTCCAAAAATATGAAAATGTTGTCCAAAGTAACGTAATACGCCGACGAAGTCGCGGGTACATAGCTAGAAGGCTACATTTTATAATGATTGTGACCGTAAGCGAAGCGAGGGCGGATCGCTAGTAAATAATAAGCTTGTTCAATTATCAATTATTATGAAATCAAAGTCATAAATAACATCATTCGGAAGGATGCTCAGAAATTCGTCTCAGCGCCAAGTTCAGACGAAACGCTGACCACAATTTGAATTGTAAATGGGCCTCTACAAAGAAAACGGGAAAGGCAATTTCTACGCTTGTTGACGTTTAATCAAGTAAGTGTATTTATAACATGATTCTTTTGCAAGTCCCTGTAAGAAGAATATAAGGATTCAAACGCTGGAGTTTACTCCTTAGGAAATATGTTATGTAAAATTATGCGAAGCGAGCCATCTAAAGTTGAGCGAAACGCTTTATCCCGCTAGTGGCTGAGGGTCTAATTAGTAAACATTTAGTTTGGCTGTGATCATGAGATCTGCGATCCTCGACTCGAGTATCACAAATAAACTTATCACAATTAAATTACTAATTTTAGTTTCAGTAGATCACCTTGACACTTCTAAACTTGTAAAGTCATAAATATATTGTTATGCTTGATGTTGAATTTGTGTTTTATTCTTGATAAATAAAGACACTTTGTAATGTTTTTTGAAATAATGACTTCTCGAGATTCGATTTTTTCTTGATTTTTTTAATTATCTCATCTTTTACCAAATTTCATAGTAGGGTTTTGGTGATGCACTTAATTGTCTTGTGGTTATCAACATATCCGCATACCAAACGTAGCGACATGAAATGCGCTAGAGCTATTGTTCTGCATCTATTGATTGCGTTCACTAAGAAGTAGTTGCCGGCTCTTGAAGGATTTCAGACCTCAGTATTTCATATGAATCTCAACCTGATTCTTCCTCGCGTTTCTGAAAAAGAGATCCTGCCACTTCGGAAGAGGCAGTGTCATGCCGCATTGCTATGGAATCGGACCGACACGACCGAGGCAGGTACCTTTCGTTCACATGGTACCGGCGTAAGGTCTCATATTCGATGTGGTGCGAGTAGCCGGTTGCTCATTGTGAGGGAGGTGAAAAGGAGAGAAACGCGTCGGCATAATAATTATGCTGATGTTTATGGGCGTCAGTAGTCGTAAAACGACTAAGATTACTCGTTTGTCCCCCGATATTCTAAAACGTAAATAAAATACTTACGGGTTCGTTTTTTTTTTTCAATATTAGAACTCTAAAAAAAGCTCGATGTAAATCGTCTTTGTTAATAATCATCGTGGTAATACGAAATATAAAACATAGTCCTAGCGGCGGCTGGGCTTAAGAAGATAAACGCAAGTCGGATTAAAGCTGTTCGTGATCATAAGTCCGTGAAATAATCGGTCTCGCGTGATGCCGCCGGACAGTGACAGTAGACGCTTCGTGTCGTCTATAAGTTACGTTAAGGGAGGAGGAAAGGAGGGCAGCATAATAATTGTGCTAATGTCTATGGGTGCCATTAAATGGGTGCTTCCATTTTCGTCAAACCGGACGTGTGGCTGAAATTAGGCACTGCAACCTTAAGACTCGTCCTATCCACGTAAGGAAAGCACATGAAAATTTGTTCAATAGATTTTGAAAAAAAAAATCGATCTCATACAGACAGGCCGCTTGTAAAATAAGTTTTATAATAATTATGTATAAATTGAACCAAACCTGCAGTGGTCATTTGTGATCATGATTATTTAAATTTAGGCGCCTTATTGCGAGTTCTTACGCGCACCTGTAATTTGGCGGCTACGTGCTTCATGCACTTGGGTCTCGTCCAAGGAGCGTTCATATATCTTGCCGAATTGTAAAATACGCTGAAACGGTTTTGGTGTAGGAGTACAGTTTATCACACGTTCACTGGGTAAATAATGGAGCCTTTTATCTGTTGGATCGTCTGGTGTTCATAGTCTTTTTATAGTTTTGTTTAATTTATTCATCTCTATCATATTTTTCAAAGGTAGAGATACTAAATTTTAGTGGACAAAATATTTGTCACGAAAATATACCAACGAGTTCCCGCAGCCCGCAGTCAGGAACTTACGGGGATGCCTAAACGCATTAAACTCATAAAGGAAAATAAAGGCTGACTAATACGAGTATAACATTTATAACACATAGATTTTATATCAAAATGTTAAAAAATATTATCAATATTATCGGGTCACATCAAATAAACGTACTAATGTCATTTATGAACGTATAAAGAAAATAAACTAAGAATTCTATGATCTGTCAACTTTTTATTGCCTGTGCTCACACTTGAATAAAAATCTTTTCTTATGTGATACACTGTAAACGTTGTTTTAGTGATTTCAGTATAAAGTACCTACATAATTTCTTTAGGTGTAATGTTACTTTGTCACGGAATAGTGTATTTCTATTATATTTTATACATTATGTAAGGTTTGTTAATTGTGAGTATAAACTAGTGCTTGACAGACCTGTAGCACATTGAGATCTATTTCCCAACCCAATTTGTATGTAAATTGGTGTGGCTTTTGATCAAGATTACTCTGGTTCGGATAACAAGTCCTCCATATTTGGTAGTGGATTGGAGTGTGTGTGTGTGTTAGTTAATATAGATTCGCATGTTTTAAAATGCCAATAAGTAGGCAATGAAATACATATTTTAAAATTGAACAAACTCAGGGCAGTATATTTAGCGTTTCCTTCGGGCTTCCATTTCTTGTAACGTTGGGAAACGCATTGACGCATATCATGGAGCGCGAGGACACTCAATTGTTATGACTCACGGGAACGGAAGGAACTTAATACCTACTAAACCAGCAACGGTGTTCCCACTTCTTTCGCTCTGATACAGCTAGACTATACCAGCGAGTGCTCATAAGGCATCAATTTAGGGTAAATTTCTCCCCTGCCTTACACAGGTGTGCCTAAACACTTAGCACGTCAATCATCTAAGCGATCTACTTATCTTTAAAGACATTAGTGAACCCTGCATAGAGTCTAAAGATACCTCCCAAGGTGGCGACTGCAGCGCGCCGGTGTCTTCATCTTCCTGGAGGTCGTAAAACTTCTACCTCTCTCTGATGCTCTGATTCTTCTTTACGGCACATAACATTATGCGCAAATACAGCTTCAGTATGCAATACGTCCTCACTGCTGAGCATTGCTCTTAAAAGTGACGACAGCAAAAGATCTTCGATTATGGCCATGAGAGCTCTTCCACTCATGCAGTGCAAGATACCACTGAGTGTTGGGCTGCATCTCTATATCTTCGCCACAGTGAAGGGAGATCGTTGTCATCTCTCGCTTTACCACCTCACACTGATAACGCTAAAAGCAGCCATACCCAGTCAGTATTTGCGTGAGATAAAAAGAAACACACCGCTGGCACGATTTACGATTTTCGGTATGGCAGTGAAATCTATGCTGACTTGCGGTTCTGTCAGTCGTTCTGCACATGAACGTATAGATATCGCTTATACAAAAGTCCTCCATTGTTTAATATTTTCTGCCGTAGTGTGCCTGCCTTCACTGCGTTCTGCAAAATATCTAAAATACAACTCTGCCATGTATTTGCCTCAAGGTCCCATGGAGCCACTAAACACTACCAGCGAGGCAGCATCTCCTGATACTGAGTGGCACGCGCGGATGACCCGTAATGACATAATCCTCCGTAGTCTGCTGAAAACTAACTTTGTGAAAGAGGAAACGCGTTCTTTCAAATTGGTGCACCGTACAAAACCATGGAATGGACGACACCCAAATATAAACGCCAGCAGCTAAGGCTCAGACCACCAAGATTCTTTAGGGGTGGCATGGGTCAGACTGGAGGCGGGTTTTGAAACCCTCTGGAAAAGGTGACAAAAATCTTGCCTTAAGTTACTACAACCATCTAATAATAGGTCCTGGTAGAACATGGACGATCCCGTAATCCTGATTCCACTCATTAAAATGCACATCTCCAGCAGCAACTCGTTTCGGGTATTGTGAAAACATACTTTTCATGAATTCCTGTGTGTTTCACTATAGATGACGACCAAAGAATGCTTGCATAGCTATGCGTAGCTGATGCCATTGATATTTTGAAGGTTGTCACCTCTTAGGCGTATCCATCCAATGTTCCCCAGTAGAGGGCCTAAAACAGAACCAAGTGGAACACTGCAAAATAATTATATTGAGCACGACCCTCGTAGTAGTGAAGGATGGCATACATAGCGCGCTGATAAGTAACCAGCGATAACCGTCTTCAAATTCATAGGTACCTTGTGGAATCCAAAACCTTCCTTAAGCGTCGTCTCATAAAGCAGAGGGTAAAATTTATTGGCTATACCCAATAAAGCCGTTAATACTACTCCACCCCGAGAGGCCACAAGGAGTTTTAGATGCCTCATAGCATCTATGGTGGTCTGTATGAGACGAAATACTCTGATCTCTGAAACATTATTAGTGGCGGCCATTATTGTCGACGTGGAAACAAGGTTGACAGAACACTCTCCCGTAGCTCAGGTTTAGTACTCTTACTAAGTGGTGGGCAGCAGGACGGAGTCTCTGCCTCACCTACTTATACAGCCTTCGCCATGGCTATTGCTCATGCGTTTCCAACCATTGCTTCCAAACCATGTTTTTGACGGTACATTTCATACGACGTCCTTACTCTAACCCTTGTTGTTCTCTTCTTTTGCTGAGCCGCTATACACGTGCATCTAACCTAAGCCCGATGCCACTAGTGCTTTGAACTCTATCAATGGCCTGTTAGGAGAAAAGTAAATTACAACTATGAATAAACTCCTAACGGAGAGCGTAACACCACCATTACCAATGACAATATAACTCATCACTCACTCATTGGGCAGGCTCAAAATTCTTGGGTAACACTTTTAACGCTACAGAGTTTGCGGTATCACCAATCTAATTGTTGGAACACGGCACGGCTCCGCCATCACTACTACGTCAATCAATAACTACGACATAAACTGTACAAAAGTCTTGAGCCTGTATGCAGTGATCTAGATTTCCCTGCTGAAATCGTAGTGAGGCCATAGCTATTTTTCTATTTCAGTCGCCGTTACTGCCACAATAGGTGATACTCTGTAAACCAGCGGTGACTTGTCTTGGGTCCATATTAAAAAGAAAAGAAAGAAGAAAATATACTTTACTGTACACACAAGTAGTTACATAATATTATCTAGGTACAAAGAGATTATAAAGTTAAATAATATACTATTGTACACAAGTGCGGTCTTATTGCTACAGTAGCGGTTTCTACCAGACAATCCAAAATAAATAAATAATATACACTTATATTACAGAGTAGTATCATAACAGAAAAAAAAATAACAAAAAAACTACATATAAACACAAAATATGTATGATAAATTCTATACTATTATAATAAATATATGCAATTATAATAAATATCTATGTAATAAATATAAATAAATAATAATTACAAACACTATATAAATAAATAAATTCAGACAATACATACATATATTTTGCAAATCATCATCATCAACATGGAAAATTGTAAACAGATGAAGGATGCAGAAATTTTAAATTTGCATATAAACTAAATATAATTAACCATTTATGGCATTATTACTATATTCTTTAAGTAATCTATTAAAATAATCAAATTCCACAACTTTATAGATTTTAGTGTAAAAGAGGTATGGTGTATAGGCATGTGAAGGGTAATTTTGCATTAAAACCAAATACCCTTTCAGAATTGCGTATGAAAAAATTTTGCTTAAGTTATTGTGGTGCTTTAGAACTATGAAGCACAGTGTACAGCAGCGACAGTATTCCAGTATTCCGGTGAAAGCGGATCGGGAGTGGCTTGAGTGTTGAACGATTATAGGAAATGTGATCATGTTTTCGCAGAGAATATATGAATCTTATCGTTAAGTTCTGGAGTCTCTCAAGTCAACTTATTGCTCAGTAAGGTCAGGGTAAAACGCGTCTAATGTAATCGAGATATGAAAGAAAACACATTCAACGAGCGCTATTTTTGTAGAAATCGGCAGCATATATTGTAACCGACGTAAATAATGCCAAGTAGAGAAAATTTTCCTACTTACCACCTTGATTTGATTAGTCCAAGACCAGCCCAGAATATGGTCCATGTAAAGGCCAAGATTTTTGACATAATCACTTTAAGGTATATTTACATCGTTGATGCGCACTGGAGGTCGGGAAGCCCAGTCTATTCTCGAAACAAGAGACACACTGCCCACTACTATAATTGGATTCAATTTCAAGCCATGATACCTACTCCACTCAGATATCTCTTTTCTTTAAGAGGTCTTTGTTAATACAGTAACAGCTTCGGGTAACCGTTTGAGTTCAGACTGAGTTCATGGATAATCTGCAAATCGTCACGTACATGTGGTAGTGAGAAGAAATATTTTTTGTAATTGTGTTGATAAAGATAGCAAAAAGGAGGTTAGACAAAACGCCACCTTGGGGCACGCCGACGGGCAAATAAGACCACAAAGTGAGGTCCAATGCAATTTTTACTCTTTGTCAGCAACTCTCTAGATAACTACGAAATCAGCCAATCATGGATGGAGCTATAGAAAGGAATGCAATATGCTGAGTAGAATATCGTGATCTACAGTATTTACTGCATTACTGAAATCCAACAGAGATAGAATAGTAAGCTTCTGGTTGTCCATAGCATGTCTTATGTCATCACTGCTCTTAACGGAAACCTGATTGCAGTGGATTGAGAAGTTTATTTTTCGTTAAATAGACATCAAGTTGGGCGTGTATTACGCGTTGAAATTGGAAAGGAAATAAAATTGGCAAAGGAAAGGAAGGGACAAATAATAGGGATCTTCTAAGCATTTTTCGCAGATGGCCCAAAGTTCACGGGTGGCAAGGCATCAGCATTAAGCTGATGCCTTGCCGCGATCTCGCAATACCGCATCTTGAGTCATTGTTGCCCTTTTCTTATCTGCACTAAACAGTCAGCGAATCCGTGGTTATCGCTAGAGCCGAGATTCCAAGCCTTCCAATCTTGCGTTAATTGGCATTTCACTGTGTGACCGCTTCTCCAACTGCTCCCCGGTGTAGTTTCTTTAAGTCTTTGCCTGACTACGAAGTACCAAGTGTGTGGTGTTTATTGACCTTTTTGATTGTCCTATATAGCCACTTACAAACACAATCAAATCAAAATCCAAACATAACACCTCACGGCTGCATGATACAATAAGCGTTCTCTTTCTTTATATATAGAATAAGGGGCAAACGAGCAGATGGTAGTGACTACCGCATGACCCGAGGTTATGTAGGCGCGTTGCCGTTCTTTAATCGGAACGACTTTTTAATCATATAAAATCTTAGGGTACTTTTATTAACTTATTACATCAGTGTATTTGTCTTCTGAAACATCTGCCTATTTAAATAATTAAATAAATCGTGATAAAATCCGTAATACAAGTTTTATTGTAATTCTTTTACATCCTTTACATAAATGGATAGGTAAATAGACAAATTTAACAAAACACGATTTAAGTTGATATGATAATAATATATAAAGTAGCTATTGTAAACATTACCATATCTGGATGCACCTCTCCCATCATCATTCCACACCCAAACCTATTCTTGACGCCCGACGAGCAATTGCTATGAGCGATCAGATGAAGCGGTATTGAGTTTTTCTTCGCTTCCACAACATAAGCTCAGTTCCGAAAAATAAATATTTACGTATTATAGAATAATTTCGAACAAAACAGAGGCAATCCGGTGAACGAACGAAAGGTTACATACTATAAAGTAATTCGAAGGCAAGTTAAATAGAGATTGTAAAAATATTTCCTCTTGTTAAACCAGACTTCCACAACTGAGACTCAAAGACAATCATTCAGCGCTAGTAATTGGAAAAGAAATCCCTTTTATCGTGACTCCTTTGAATCGGAAATTTAAATTATATTTCTATTATTAATTATTTGTTTCAAAATCGTTATTATTGAAGTGTTTTGAAGACTGATTAAAGAAAACATTTACGTGGGTTTAAGAAACATTTGCCCGATGTATGAAAAAGGGGAGTGAAACAGTGCCATATGAAATTGTGCGATACGCTAACGCGTACGAGTTATTGTTTTTCAGCTTGTAAATTAATTATCTATGCCTCGCGTTTCGTGTGGTTGTAGAGTCAGAATGAAAAAAAAAATTGTATGTGCTGTAACGGGTCCCCAGTTAGCCATTATTATTTTACTGCCGCTGATTTTTACATACATTTGTACTAATGTAATATCAAGAATTTTTCTGTTTGTTTGTTTAAACGCTTAGCCAATTCAAAATTGAACATCTCTCTGAAACTAATGAATGTCACATTTTAAATTTCTTTTTGTGTATGTCAGGTACATACATAAAAAAGGTTATAGGCTATACAGCATTACGCTATGACCAATAAGAACTCTGATAAATCGCGGGGTGGTGCCAGTAAGTTGATAATGTTAATTAAGAGATGGAAAAATACTGTGGGAGAAAAAGGTTTGCCTCTATAATTTATATCTGTCTGACGAGCCTCACGGGTTGCGAGAGTAATCAATATTTTTGCCCCCTCACATGTCTACCAGTCATGTCTAAGGCTAAATCAAGCGACAAGTTATCACTACAATTGTCATTTATTTATATCTTAATAATATAACCTAAATAATAAAACCTCGTATCGTTTGTCCGGGTTCTTCTTCTTCTTCTTCTTAAAACTAACAACTTAAACTTCTGGACCTTATCTAGTGAATTTCACACAAATGTGTCACTTTGTCTTACTTAAAAAAAGTTATTTTTTTTTAATGAATAAAATTTTAAACTATTATAAGCAATGCACGGTCTAGAGATCGGAGAGGGGGGGGGGCTTAGGTTGACGGATCCCCACCGTGATTCAAGTGTAGTCGTGTTGGTGGGGCTCAGTACACTGGGGTGAACCAAGACACCCTGGGCGAAGCCAATTCAACCGTAGGTCGTGCTACATTTGTACCCCTATTACAAGAAGAGGGTCGAAAGAATAAGAGGAGGGGGCGCTTTTGCACACAAGGTGTGTGGTCAGTCAGGGACTATTTGCATTCTCACCTCGCCCGTGGCGGCATGGATGACACTCGCGGAAATTTTAGTGAATATTCGACATTATGATAAGTAAGTTCACAGCCGTAGAACTGTTCTGGGACTTAAATTAAGGCCAAATCATTGATTCGAAAATTATGAAACACGGTATAATGATTGTGGGTAAAATAGCACTATCCTCAAAACAAGAAAGCACACAGACAATTTTGCCACTTGGGTTTAGCTCCAAACACCTTCTAAAATAATCTAATGCACTCACTCTGCAACATTAATCCTAGTCATTTAACATTATATCCCTGCGTCGTAAAACTACGTGTGGCTACTCTATTAATTTAACAACCGACCTTTGGCCGTAAACGGCGACGGAGGGGGAGGGAGGGGAGAGGACTAAACATGATAAGTTCCGTGAGAGATTACTCCTGCTAATTTCGTATAAGATGTTGAGGTTAACTTTCACGTTTCGGGCTAATTCAAGACAACTTTGTATTATTAAAAGTCACCGTTATGTACCAGCTCACTGCTGTAAAGCTCTTTTATTTCTCTTTAGCTTTAGCCTGTTTTGGAAAACGTACTCCGACAAATATCAATCCCATGATGCTGTCTTGGTGTCCTCTTCGCTTCCATAGTAAAGGCGGTAGAAAATCCGACACGATTTTTTATTAGCTCGTAATTACTTTGCAAGTAAACGTGATAGTAGCTGAAATCGTGGGATAAGGCTTATACGAGATACCTATTTGTCTTGACAGACAATTAGGTATCTCGTACGTTGTCGCCATGACCACGTGACCGTGGTCATGGTAATAACGTTCAATGACTTATAAATCATTTAAAAAAAAAGTTTGGATCGCAGCGTCCTGCCTTCGGATTGGAATTACGTTATAAAGGATTAGCCACGAGTGTCCACGAGAAGATCACAATATACGTATAATTTTTTTTTTGTAGCATAAGTGGGCAAACGACCAATCGCAGCCTTCTGATGACTACGCATGTCCATGGACATTGGCATGATTCTTACGCAGATGCGTTTCCCTGCTATCACCAGAAAGAGTTGTGTTTATAATTAAATGCTTTAATAAATTTCGGAACATAGCCATTGGATTTAAGCCAGTCTATGCCACAGTTCCTAAGCGTATCCGAGTAACGGAGCCTCGTATATTCCTATATGTATAAGTAACTTATTCTTGTTATAGGTAGTGCCAATTCCGCTGTAATGCAGCACGCATTACAGCGGAATTGGTCCGGCGCGACCGGGGAGGTACCTCCCTTTTACTTGATACCGCCGTAAAGTGTTATCCACGGTGTCGCGTTTCGTCCGGTTTGTGAGTAACCGGTGACCCATTAGAGGGAGATGAAAAGGAGGGCAACGCATCGGCATAGTATTTAAGCTGATTTTTTCACCATTGGAATACCACAATATCTGTGATAAACATAGGCTATATAACATTATCTGTGATAAACATAGGCTATATAACATTATATGTGATAAACATAGGCTGTATAACATTATCTAAAACGTTTTAATCATCATGAAAACTTCCATAATGTAAACAAAATTAGAAAAAAATATCAATTCAAATAAAACAATTTTTACGGATTTCATCGCAGTTTATTTCATTATTTAACTAGCCCGACGCTTCAGAAGCTTCACGGCAGCCATAGTATGGGTGGTAAAAGTAGTTTTATTGTAATGAAGAACGTTCGCGTAAACCTAAGACATCAATATTAAAAAAACCTTAAACATTAATCATTAATATTTTACTACAGAAATACATGTAATCGATACATGAAAATTTCACAACTTGGCCGGGATTGGAACCTACCACCTATTAATGTGAACGACACCACTACACTCATTCTATGTAGATAGGCCTATTTCTTTTTCTTTCTGTTTAAAAGTAGTATGCAAGCGTTGTTGAAAACCTCAAACGTCTCTAACAATAAAAGTATTAACCCTCAACACAAATTAAACTTAGCGCAGAGGATTTTTTGTGAGTTTATTTTATTTCTTAAAAAGAATACACGGAAGAATAAACAGGAATTAACTCCACGCCTCCCCGTGTATCCACGGTCTAACAAGATTAGCTCGTTGGTTTAAATTTCCTGAGGCCTGAGGGTGCGGAAGCGGCCGCTGACACCGCTTTATTTGATGTACACTGTTCTTTGTAATTTTATTATAAAATGTAATATTATACAAATCATATCAATAAATCCTTATGAATGAATTGCCGAGGAATTTATACACATATATTTTTATTATATTGGGGTTTCCATGTAGACAGCAATAAATATTCGCACGGCCATAGCCCACTGAGCAACATGTGATAGGTGTGCTATTGCATTACGTGCGGTTTGTGAATCTTTGTGACGCATTTAAGGAGACTAGGGAAGGAAAGCAACATTTCCCCACCATGGTTTAAGCCTTTTCGTTGCGTTGGGGCTCAGTAGCTTTGGGTGAATCCCGTTATTCTTTGTACCTCTCTTATGATAAGAGGGGACAAAAGAGGAAGAGGAGTTTTTTTGCATGGTGCAAGGAGCGAGGATGGGAACCTCACAACATTGCATAGTCCCAGTTTCGCTGAAGTTGACATGCGGAGCGAGGTGAACCTTCTGTGGAGGAGCCGTCGGCCCGTTAGGGGACTGACGAACCGTTGCGGTGCCCTGATGATTTGTAGTTCCGCAAGACCTCACTAAAAGTGGCACTGAGTGCACTCGCGGTGATTTTTTGTGGGTATTCGGCACTACAATGTGCCGCAAGCCCTTCACATCATCGGACCCCACCCAAGGCTCAATACCGCTTCATCTGGCAGAAGGTGCGTAAATGCGTTTCACGGCGTCAAAATAAACAGTACGCACCTTTTCTACGAATGTTTACGGGTATCGGTACCCAAAGGCACCACGCAAGTTTCCCATGCTCTTCTATGAAAAGAGGACGAAATAATGGTGCCATAGACCAAAATTATGATAATCTTGTCGCTATAACCATTTACCCACGTATATGGTACAGTCCTACGCCTGTCATCACATTCTTAATAAAAACATTCGATTTGCATACAAATCGTAGTTCGCAGAGTTCATATGCTGATGCCTGCTATAATGCGGGCTTTTGCTGAGCACAAAAATAATAATAAGCAAAAAATAAGAATAAAAGGAGCCTTTTTATTATATTACATTAGAAAGTAATGAAATAATATTTCCACAAAGACAATAATCGCTATCTTTTATTTAGTTTTATTGCAAATATTATCTTAGGAATCTTATTTCTTAAGTAGATAATATTATTTTCACTGAGTTATATAGTTTTTCTAACTTCATTTTGCAAGCAGCCCATACACATCCGTGCAATTAGAGAATATAGATATGATAGATAATTTGCCCACCTTCACTCAACGCGCCCCTGGGATATCTGGACTTAGAAAAACCACAACACTGAAGCACTACTTTCAACCGATGAGATCGAGAATTTCTTAACCGATTGCGTCAGAAGGTTTCAGCTCGGCGGCTTGTAAGTAGCCGGTGGCCTATGGGGGGAGGGTGAGGAGGGTGACGTACCGGCATAGTAATTATGTGGATTTTCATGGGCGTCGATAATCGTAAAAAGGCTCCGATTCTCCTTTGCCCCTCTATTCTATAAAGAAAGCGCCATGGAAGTGGTCCTTCTTACTCATCAAGTATCAGCGTGAAGTGAGCTATGCTAATCTTATAAGTGGTATTATAAGGCTTTAGAAGTATATTTAGTACTAGCCATATCCCGTTTCCATATCAAATGATGTCGGACTGCCTAATCTAGGGCATTACATGAAGGCGACAGTTTTTGCACAGAGCGACTGCCACCTGATTTTTCAGAAGGGAAAGCAGGTCTCGTATATATTGAATTCGAATACACGACTCCGAAGCTTACTCACGGTGTTTTCCTTTACCGATAAACATGTGAATGTACTCAAGTTAGAAAAGCTCATTGGTACACGGCGACATTTGAACCTGGGGCACGCAAATGGAAATGCGAAGACCACTGAGACTCTTACTGAGTATTTTTTTATAATTTTTATGCATTCACAAATTATGTACATATTCAATAAACACCCGTGACCCAGGCGAGGTTTCACCGTACAACAGAGGACTCAACTCGCGGCGTTTCTTGTACGTTTTTTAAAATCTTTATTTAAAGGCTATACATACATCATAAAGATTAAGCCATTATTACTTCTACTGAAAAAATAATTATAAACTTAACACTAACTCCCTTAAAAATAAGGAGTGGATAACGAAACTTAAGAATCTGATTTAAAATTAGAACTAACAATATTCTGTATAAAAAAGAAAAGTTCAGCTTTATTACACTTAGTGACTATCATAAATTCTTGTCGGAATAATTACGATTATAAATTAATTAATAATTATTAATTATAATTATATATCAATAATTTCTTGTACGTTATCTGATACAGATTATAATATGTAAAAACGTAATAAAATATTGTTTATTCCAAAACAACGTATTTATTTTTGCATGTTAATCTGTTTTATTGGCATAGATATTTCGATTATTGCTGCATAATTCAATAAGTGTACAAAAAATTAAGAAAGAAAATATTAAATACAATTACTAGTTTTGACGATGAAACTCTTTTAAGGCATTACTTATAAACATAAAAAAATACCGTGCCCATATTTTGATATACTAGGTACTAGTGTAAATAACTTTCAGAGATAACTTATTATATTAGCTTACATTTCCGTGAGCAAGCTCGGCGGTTAGGTCTGAAATAACTGTTGGAAACTTTAATTTATCGAGCAATTAGGTTACCGAAGTTCATGCGCTGTTTCACACATACTCAAAATACATTTTACATACAACGCTCTAAATGTATAAAGTTAGACAAAACAGTTAAAACCATTTGTAATTATTTTTACATTAGCTTTCTAAAGTATAGTTATTGAAACAGCCAGGTGGCGGTGACAGGGCACAACGTGTCCCTCACATGCCAAAACCTGAAGCTCTCTCGTAATTTATCCCATCTGGGAGGCTTGACGCTCTTATCCGTAATAGTAGATCACCTTCTCTAAAAACGGGGCTGGCTAAATAAACGTAGTTATAACCTGCTCGTCCCAGGTGGTTTTAATTTTGCCAAGCGAATGTTCAAAATGATACTTTAAGTAGTGGGTCCTAGCAAGTGAAAAAGGGAACCTCGCCTCAATTTTGGCATACACATATAAACTTTTACACCTATTTTTTGTATCAATTTCTATAAATACAGTATTCAGGAAAAAAGCGTAACGGAAGACGGCTCTTACTCGTAAGAGCTGTTTTACGGCAGTTTCTAGTTGGGTATTGTACAAGTTGGGAGGGATCGCCCATTGGTTTCAGGGCTCGGTTATAACTTCCCACAGATATCCAGTATTATGAGTATAACATCTTAAACCCATCGTAAATAATGTAACAAATAAGTAATATTTGGATTAACAATTTATTTAGAACATAGTAGAAGATATTTATTTATAGAGGATATTAAGGTTATACACTGTTACACATAATGGCAAATGGCAAACGAGCCTAGTCAATCTTTCTCTTATAGTATAGAGAGGCGTCGCCCTCCTTTCGTCCTCACCTCGAATCGGCCACCGGTCATGTGTGTGAGAGGTTCCTTCCTGGTCGTCCCTACGGCACTACGTCTTACTAAAATTTTTGATGACCACCTATAGACATCCGCACAGTTGTTATACATACGTGTTGCCCTGCTACGCTTTTCCCTTCTATTTAGAAGGATTTAAGATTAGCTATTTAGCTACTGGAAATTCCACAGTTAGATACGACTTTTTTCTGTATCATTTGCCACCCAACCGAGCAATAGGAGCGTTCTAATGACTATATGTGCCCATATATATCCCCATAATTGCTGTCATGCAGTTTGTATGTCTTTGTACTTTGCGGTACGATTTGTACGTAAGTAAGCGCTGCGTTCCTGGTCGTGGCAGCTCAATTTAACTGCAATGCCCAACGACGTACATCAATCATCGCTAATTGAAAAAAAATTATAATATTGGCTTGCAGACCAGCGGACCTGTCACCTGTGCTACGAGACGTATTGCTGACGCTAACCAATTTTTTTCATGAGACCGGGAAACGTATTTACGCGCCATCACTGGAACTGAGTGTGATTTTGTGATGTATAGAGTTCATGGAACTAAAACAATCAGTGTCGTCTTTGGTGAGGTGCCCCGGAACCCGGAATCTGAGAGACCTACGCGACAGAAGGGCTGTCCTCCACCATAGGCTAACCCCACAAATTTCAGGACAGTGTGATGAACGGCTTAACGTTAAAACTTAAATTGTAAAAAGAACCTTTATTTATATTAATGAACCTAGTGCCATTCGCGATATAAGGACAACTCTATCAACATCTCGCACTATTAAACCTGTCAAAATCTACATGCATGTTTGTATTTCGTGCATACATACATGCATAATTACCTACATGCATACATACATACGCCTTAAAATAATTAATCTTCATGAACAACAACACATCTTCACGCCTGTTTCCTAATGGGGTAGGCAGAGGGAATAGAGTGCCGTCCATCATGATAATTATAGACCTGCCTTGCCTCCTCCGGTTAACACGCCGGTTGCGAAGACTCTTGACCTTATTTTCATGAAGGTGGGTAAAGATCCTCTAATACTGCTAAAAAAATTAAAATAGGCACCTTGCATTTATGTGTCCAGTTACATCACAGATCAAGGTCAATCTGAGCTGCAGTTGGTTTGTCAAAGCCCTTAATCTGACACCTAATTGTGTAAGCCAGTAGCAAATTAAATCAATGACCTATCATAATAAATGTGAATTCCTGTAGACTAATCAAAGATTATTATGATCTATATAGAATATATTAGTACAAAACAAATTTAATATGGAGTTTTTCCCCAACCTCACCAGTATAAAACCTATGCCAAGGGAAGTATTCATTATTAGAAATACAAAGTATAGTTTTTTCATTACCAGACCTTACGGCGTTCATTGAGAGAGTCAGTACACTGCTGGACATAGGCCTCTCTCAATGAACGCCAAAACGGCCGATCTACTGCTACTCGCATCCATCCCGGACCGGCTACTGCACGGCGATCGTCTTCCCACCTGGTGAACGGTTGAGCAACACTTCGCTTTCCTAAACGCGACCTCAGCTCTAGAACCTTACTGGCCCATCTGCCATCTGTTCTTCTGAGTGTGTGACCAGCCCATTGCCACTTCATCGAGCTTATTCGTCGCGTGATATCGGATAGATTAGTTCTGTGCCTTACGACTTCGTTAAGAATTCTGTCGGACAGAGAAACACCAAAGTATACTTTACATAATTCCATAGATTCTAAACTGTGTTATTTTTTCCAAATCCTTGCTATAAGAATGTAAATAATATTTATTTCATCTCCATTTTTTCATGTCATAGAGAAGAATGAATTTCACGTAGAATCCGGTGGAGGACTGCATATTTTAGTGCCAAGCATGGTGCATGCACCGTGCTTGGCACTAAAATACCATTGCATAGGAGGATATGGTGTCATGACACCATATCCTACTATGCAATGGAATTGTGTCCGTACGACCGGGGAAGTCCCTCTCACTCATTTGAAATCGGTGTAAAGTGACACCGTCGCTGTCGCTCTGAAGACTATCGACGTGCACAAACCTCCGCACAGAATGTGTCCTTTCAACCACACGTCTTACTAGTATATGCTATCGGAAACGCACATAACACACGAAACGCGACACTTGTCACTTTATTGCTGTATTGTGTTAGAAAAAAGTCTTCCTGTCTGACTCATCTGTAATACGGCAATACACTTTTTACTACGCGTGTTACAAAGATGATGTTTGTCCTCGTACAATAAATACAATTATGCGGTGGCAACGCGTAGTTAAATTAAAACAGGGTCGAGTATTTGATGGATTCAGACAATAATTTCATGGCACATGTTCGCGTAACTTGGCTGCAGGCCGCCGCAGTGTTGCCAAAAAACGACTTACTGGATTTCCAATGATTTATGATTTGTGAATTTAAAGTTATATTTTCGGCTTACTAATGCGTCTACCATTAAAAATATAATAAAATTATATTTTTAATGGTAGACGCATTAGTAAGTTCATTCACCTTTGCATTTTATAATGGGGAAGGCATTTTTGTATTTTTTTCCAATCAACTGTAGCCCGCGATATTCTTGTTATTATGTTTTTCATTCCAACTAAATATCAAGTATAGGTACACAAAATTTTATGATAATAGATCAAGCCGTGTCGAGGAAGCTTGTTAGCAAATACCTTTTCTGTTTTGAAGTTTAAGAGCAGGTATGTTTTATATTATTATATTATAATAGTGCCGTGCTGATTGCAGCCAAATTGGGCCGGCACGATCAGGACAGAACCACTCGTACACATGACACTGCAGCAAACTGACAGCTATGCTGACGCGTTTTGTGAGTTTCCTATGGTCCATGGTTTCAACCAGTAATTAATTTTTCATATTAAACATCTCATGCTTTGATCTTAACATAAAATGATGTCCTTCACACATTCACGATCTATATATTGATGAAAGTATTATAGTAAAATTAAGAATTTATAGTTTCTATTTTTGACAGAAAATTGTAGGTAGGTAGGTTCTAACTTTTATACTTATCACATTGTGTATTTAGATACTAATACTATAATTTAAAGTTGCATTATTAGCCAGCCAAGTGTATATATATTAAGGTTATAAATTGTTTTAAAAGATTAACTTGTCATAAAATTAATATTTTTGAAATTTGGAATATCACTTAGAAATTATTTGAACAATTACCTGACAAACTGTATTTCGAATTATTAAATTGTTAATTCTGCAATATTTATCTAGGAATTTTGATTTAGTTTGCTTGGAGTGATGCAATAGTAATTCTTAGAGACAGTATTTAAGTGTTTTTGTAAAACAAATTTAGTTGTATCTCTAAATATCAACTTATAATTCATACAAATTGTGTTAGTGTATGACTCCATTTCTTTGGAAGTATATTTTCTTGTGTTGGTAAGAGAATCATAACATGTTACACCCTATTAAACTTGCATCCTTGCCAAAGGCTGAATTGGAATATGAAATATTAGCTAGAAACAAAATTAAAACTATATTAGAATCAAAGTATAACCCTTATAACTTGATGAAGGCTGAGAATTTGTTAGCTCAATTATACCACCGTTTATGTAGATTTTATTTAGATGATTTAAGAGATAACAACGCTATATATGAAGGACGTATTGTGGAACACTTCAAGGATTTGAAATTATCAAGATCCATGTTAAATTGTTTTTATTTTTTACATGTACTGTTGGTGTTGCTCTACAACACTAGTTCATGCAATGACTGTGTGCATTAATATGAGAATGCTTATCTGTATTACATCTTTAGTATATTATGAAAAAAAAAATATGTATTAGATTATCCTATTCTTTTGTATTTTCTTAGTGGCTGTAAGGTCCATAGTGATCTTGCCTATTTTTTGAAGGGCGAGGTGTACTTATCGGGCACTAACGCAATTAACATGTTATTATGATTGTAGTGATATTTGTCGGATATGAATGTATGCATGATGTGGTGATATTTGTCAGAGATGAATGTACGGATGCAATATATGTGGTATACAGTGGACAAAATTCAATTATTTATAAAGTTATTTTGGGATAATTGAATTACCAATTTCTCATGCGGACTGATTACAGTCCAAATTAATGCTAATTTTTTTTTTTTTTTTCATTCAGTACAAGTTGCCTAAATTTGTGTTTTGTTTTAGAGGTTTAATAGTATTTAAATTTTGCAAAGAGTAGCAAAATTTTGCCTAAGCGGGAGTGGGGGGTGCTACAATTAATTGATAGCTTATTGTTCAAAGGCGCACGTAATACAGGCCATACCCCAGCAAAATTTCAAACTATAACACCTTGTCGTTTCTGAGATTTTGTTTTGCGTGAGTGAACGAGCGAGTGATATTTCGCTTCTATATATAAACAGATTAACAGCGACTCTTTAGTTGGAAAAATTTGTGCTAATTTTTAATTGGTAATTTTTTCAAATTGGTTGTAATGTAGGCAGGTTGTTCAACGGTGGTCAGTTTCATTTCATCTCTGAGAAGCAGAACGGTAACTTGAAGCTTGTTGTCTCGCAGAACTTGCTCGTCATATTTGAGTTCAGTAATGATAGACACGAGTTTCCGAAATAAAGGTTCGCTCACGCTATATAACTGTGTTGGATGGTGGGAGAATTGTTATAAAGGCTGGGTGCTACCTTCAGCTCTGGATCCAGTTATAAACATGATAGAATCAAACACCAAACCTAAAATCCACACATGCAAGATACAATAAGCACTTTTTGCGTTAATCGGAGGAACTTAATAATTATGAAAATCTTCGGGTAATTTTAAGCACTTGTGACATCTGGATATCTGTCGTCTGAGGACAGTCGAGGCTCATGACAGTGGCAGCTGTGAAGCTTTTAAACATTGGGATTGTAAAATACTTCAATAAACCGTAATATAATCCATGAAAATAATTCTAATATAATGTGTGATACTCGTGTAAATTTATTTCATCATTATAAAGGTTAAAGTTGCTAAACCATGGCATATTTGATGTCGTTCTTGCATTTATTTATTTAGTTTTTAGTTAAAATAGTCGGTCAGGATTAATAAAGATAAAAAGTGGATTGACTGTTGTAAACGCTGAAAAGCAGTGTAACTAAAAAATGTGTAGAATTCAGGACCCGCTGGCTCAGTTCACCAACTTCACCAACGTGGCGTTTTGTCCGCGTGGTACGCCGTTCAAATCCCGCCTAGGTCATGGATGTTTATATCCGTGTTATATGTATTTCTATAATAGAAATCTTAAATATATAAAATTTCTTAAATTTAAAGGAATTTTAAATATTATTAGGATTATGAATGGTAAGTAGTCTATGTATTTTATTAGACAAGAACATACCCAGAAGGGGCAGAAGAATCCAATACAGCAGTAGACAGGTATGTATTATATCGGGCCGCATGGGTTGCACCGTCTTTTTCCTATAACTACTATAGGCCTTTATCTTGGTGCTAAAATTTTGGTGCTGTCCTGTAGGCTGGTGAGGGATTAGGTCATGTGTTTTACAATTGTATTAAGCATAAAGAGTGGGGGGACCAGGAACACATTAACCTGTTTGTGAAGAAGGGCCTCTCCCTAGACGGTGACGCAGTAGTAGTGTAAGGATTACACGAGAGCAAGGTACCTTTAGGGTTTTAAATACATACATTCGTTTTCTTATCCTAGTGGCGAGTATGCTAATATGTTCTCTAAGAGCACAGTCAACTGTCATTCCCAAATATTTCACGCAGTCACTCTGGTAGAGCTTGATTCATGTACAGAGTAAATCATGTGGTTCCGGGCGGCACGTGTGGACACTCAAGATGAAAGGCGAAGTAGTCGCCACATGTTGACATGGACAGTTTTATCAGTGTTAAGAGTAAGTTTTTTATATTGCAGACACTTTGATGTATTATCGAATCCCGACTGAGCATATATATCCGGCGAAGAGTTGGCATTAAAAACAGCTTTATATACGTAGTAAACGCTGTACACGCCTTCGAGCTCGTTTAGTTAAAGCCATTTTTTACTCTTCAATATTATAATATACTTACTTACTCTGGCCATAAATAATGCTGCAATTAAAAATTTAAAATATCACATTTCAATAATAAAATTACAATACTTTGCGATATTTAAGTTGAGTGGGGTGGTAACGCGAATAGTGTCACTGTGATGGTATTAAACATATTAGGTATGTAGCCAATATTTTAAAACTCTCCATATACTTGGTATAAGTGAAATGTTTGTGTACCGGACTATTAAAATGTAAAATGAGACTTCTTCTATTTGTGACGGACAAAAGATCTGGCCGCGCAAGTAGTAGTGTTCGTATGAAGAAGGTGGTAAAAGCAGTATGGGAAATAATTCGAAGAAATCCTGTGCGAAAGCAAAAGATGTAATCCTGATGGCATCTAGTAACATTTCGGGTATTTTAAGAGATTACTCAGATCTATAAGAGACGCACTGGTCTTTTCTTAACTAATAAGTTGAAGATGGATGGGGTAGTAAAAATAATACAACTACTGCGGTACGCAAAGGGAGATCACAGGTTTTTATATATCAGCGCCCATAGTCCACCGCTAGACGACTCGCAGATTTTGTTTGCGGATGAGATTTTTTTTTTTACAATTGAGCAACATTTTAACAGACAAAATTACTGCATTTGTGCTCAAAGCTGTAGCTCAAAGCAAAGTAAGCTTTCCTATATGCCGACAGAGTGCAACGTGGGCATTATCCGACTTCAGTGATGGTTTGGTGGGGTGTTAGCTATGAAGGAGTGACTATTTTTGTGAAAAAGGTATCACAACCTCGGCACAAGTGCATCAAGATACCGGTCATGAGAAGGTAGTTCATATTCTATAACCAAGTCTTGTGGTAATTTATGTTCCATAAGGAGTTGGGTGGCAAATATTTACAATTAAGGACAAATTTTTATATGTGACAGTTTATGACAACCGAATCAATACATTTATTAATTAGGGTTAATAAAAAGTGTTGATATGAAGTCTTATCTGGCAGTTGTCAGCAACAACCAGGAGGTATCCTTTCTACGGCTGCATGAGCCAACTAAAATCATGCAATATATATATATATATATATATATATATACGGTTATATATTAAATATAGTTTAGCAACCAATTTTCACACGTGGCACATACTATTCAAACTAACGCATTAATGATACGGTCTATCAAACTAATAGCCATACAATACAGATCATGTAAATAGATATGAAAAATGGCGTCGGCAAGAAAACATGAACTCACCCTTTTATTATTCCTGTCATATTTGGTAACAATCTATTATTTGTATTGCAATTATGTTTTGCGAACATAATTCCTACATTATTATTCTTCCAGCAAGGCACGGCGCCGTTACATAAAACACAGTCCAAGCAGTGTTGGTTGGCAAACGTCTCGAACTTCATCAGAGCAGAAGACTGGCCGTCGTCTAGTTCCGATCTTAATCCGCTGGATTATCTATGAGCAAGTTTAGAGAGTACGGCTTGCTCCGAACATCATGATAATTTGACCCCGAACAACTAAAATAATCCATACGACTGACAGTGAAAAATTTTTCCATGCAAATAGTGCGTGATTCTATTGATAACTGAACTGATAAACGTTTGAAGGACTGTTACAGCCAATGGAGACCATATCGAATAAACTGTTTATATTTGTAATTGTTTTATGTTTGTGTATTAAACTAAACTACTGTGAAAGCAATAAATGTTATTCGCAACTAGAAAAATATTTTTTTGTTCGTTGCAATATTTATGGCAAGACCAGGTAAATATGTATTTGTGAAACGTCTGGAAGTGATGGATCGCGCCTCGTAGATATATGGTCGTCTGTCTATAGTTGTTTGTATGTAGAATAAAAAATACTTTGAGGCGCAATTACTGTATATTATCTTACAACTCTTATGGACACCGGTGATCGCCTATACACTAACACCTACACGCCACAACCACGCGAGCCACAAACGCATCTGTACAATCTCAGGTAAAATTCACTGTGGAAATACTAATTATATATAAAGTGAATTCAATACAAATGAAAGCTCTTATGCGTCTGATGTTAAATAATATGCAGCGTAGTCTCGCCCAGGTAAATATAAATTCCTTGCGAAATGATTTTAGTGAAGTCAATTGGAATCCTCTATATGATGCGACATCTATAGTTACTAAAGTAGATTTTCTTCGGTAAGTAACATTTACGAATAACACGCTCGAATCAAACAGATTCGTTTAAAACGTTTGCCTGCCTCGCGGTTCACCTTCGATATTAAGAACTTAATGGCTAAGCGGGACGAGCCAAAACACAAATGTAAACGTTGCCCTTCAGAACCTAACATCATAGCATACAAAAAGTTGCGCAACCTCTTTAACAGGCAATATAGGGACGATAAGCGTCGACATATTTTTGTGTCGATAGAAAACCTGCAAAAATAACGGAATGAGCTGACACTTATGGTCTCCTCGTTAACACTTAAAAAATCAGGATTGATCTGAACACTTTGAATAAAGTTATGTACAATGGTATTGTCATAGAGTTTAGTAATAGTATTAAAAATTTAGGTATAATCATTTACACAGATTTGTCTTGGTCCGTACACGTAAATGAAGTGAGCAAGAGATTGCACTACTTCTTGCATGCACTAAAGAGGTAGGAGAATTTTCTACCTTTCGGTACTAAAATTCTCTTAGCACAATCTCTTTTACTTTATCCTCTGGATTATGCGGACGTCTGCTATTTGGATATGACTGAAGAGCTTTTAAGTAAACTAGAACGTCTACAGAATGTATGCATACGGTACATTTACGGATTGCATAAATACGACCTTATATCGGAATTTCGTAACAGATTAAAATGGCTCCCAATCCGCCACCGCCGGAACTTCCATATTCATAGTTCCTAAATTCTTCCTCTCCCTCCTATCCTTCCGAACGCTTGTTATGCTCAGCTGTTATGTTAAATGCTCTATCTATACCTTCCTTTGGCTCTTTATTTTACAAAAAATCCTTTACAGTTCGTGCAGCTCAGTTGTGAAATGATCTTCCCGCCGAGATACAACAGAGCCCATCAGCTGGCGCTTTCAGGTCCCGGGTGAAGAAGCATTACTTTCATCTTTACATATAAGTCCATAGTCCATAGTATGTATATATATATAGTCCATAGTATGTATATATATATATATATATATATATATATATATATATATATACATATATATATTATTTTATTACATATGTAGGTATATTTTGTATTCGGTATTTGTTGGTTTATTATTTGTATATAATTATTGTAGTTTTATTAACTTAGTTTTTTTTTATATTTTTCAATTGTTTCTTTAAACCTCTTATGTACCGTGCTTTCCGCAAAAACTTCCTCAATTTTATTTGGTCTGCTGGAAGAGATCTCTAAAAGAGATAAGCACACCCTTGTACTTCTCTTAGTATTTATTTTGTTTTAAAATAATTATGTATGTACATAAAGTATAAAATAAATTAAAGCGAGTGTGAACTTCAATCGATGGAAGCTTTCAAACTGATTTATTATGCTTTTGTGTAAAGAAAGTCATTTACTCTGAAAAGATGAAACTTTTATGTTGTAATAAAAATATTGTAGTTCTAACTAATCTCCCCTCAGCTCACAAGACCACGTCCAGCGTAGTAGGCAATAGCTCTTTGACCCATCAAAGAAATGTTTTTTGACAAAACTTGAAATGTTTACCCATCAAGGCATTTTTTCACATTTAGAAAGTGGAAGACCTAACAGCGGGGCTTAATCTGGCGAATAAAGAAAGTGTAGCAATAATTCGTATCCTAATACTTTTAAAGTCTCGAACTCTTCAACAAATCTTACCAATAATGCAATATAGTAAACTCCGATTGAATTCCTTTTCTTGCTTATAATAATTGGTGTAAACTGCCTTATTGCTGTCCCAAAAAAATGTTGCCAGCACTTGTCCAGCTGACATCGACTGCTATTTTATAAAAAAAATTAGACAAATCCGAGTAGGCAATCTAAGGGTTCCTGAGGAGGCCAAACAATAAACGAGCTCAATTAATTTTATCCACGTCACCGCATCATAAACAGCATCGTGCGCGCGCCGCCACACTAGTGTGGGGATCGGGACCGTCTACCCTATTCTGCCCCACAAATAATTACTGTAAGGTACGCCCACAAACAACGTGGTACATCTCTTATCATCTACGGCAAAAGAGGGGGTCGGTCCCCCTATCGTTTCCCTAATCTTGATGACACAAAACTCTTCGCTGTTCCAATGATCTGTAGAGGCGGTAGCAGTAGCGCCGCCAACCCACTGGTTGGCGGCGCTATTGCTACCACTGTAGATCCCTACGAAAAAAATAAGAGACACAGTCTGGTTACAGACGTGCAGGCGACAGATAGTGAAGTCTTGATAATAGGGTTCCTTAGTTTATCCATTAGGTACACAATCCTAAAAAATAAAATAAGCCGTAGTGTCGACTTACTTTCTAGGGTATGGAGTTTACAAAACTGGTGACCCTGACAAGCCCCAAAAACTTATCACACCTTAGTCATACTCGGAAATCTATACAGAAATCTCTAAATTTGCATGGGAGCATAATTTCCACCTACACGTAATAAACACTGCCGCCGGTTCCAATCCTATACACTATAATATTATAAAATACTGTTTAATTAATCGAGTAATTTAAAACATATCTGACTGTAGTCGGGTTCGTAAAAAGATAATCACTTCATTATTCGCCGATTGGAAACAGTAAATCCATTTCATATCCACTGCTTTATTAATTAATTTCAATAATGATAATATTATATTCTGTTTCAGGGTGATGTTTCTGTTGATTATTCCGGCTCGTATTTTCTCATTGCTTGTGTTCGTAAAATGTAGCCATATTATATATTCAATATTTTGTCTACTTAAATATATACATATTACACAATACTGTAATTAAATATTTAATTTCTATGTTACTTTAGTATTGTCATATTATTTATTGCCTCCTACTCAGACTTGATTTTAAACGTTATAATAGTTTTTAATTGTGATAAATCGAAATAAAATATAGTCCTCATTTCAAGTTTGAAAAAGATCTGTCCGAAAGATTGTAACAAAATTGTTTCGATTGGCCTAAAATAGTTTATTATATTTTTATTATTATAGTTCCTGTATTTATTAGTAATATTCTCCACTGCATTTTTGTTTAGTTGCATGCTGAGTTCATCTTTAAGTGATTGTAACATGTTAAAATTATTTAACTATTTTAGTGCAAGAATGTTTTTTTAAATTAATTGAATGTAATCGAAATAAATAAAGTAAAAAATAATTGTTAGGACAAACACTTTAACTCGTGTATTATATAAATAGTTTAACCAGCTCCAACGGTATACGACTACGCGTAAGGTAGCGTAACGTTCTCTATTTATATTTGTTTGAGGTAGTGCCATGCTGCATTGTAGGGGATTTAGGCTGGCACGATCGGGGAGGTACCACTTTCTCACATGACACCGCCCTAATGTCACACCTATGCTCGCAAAACACTAAGGGTTTTATGTGGTTTGTGAATAGCAGATGGCCCATTAAGGAGTAGGATAAGGATGCAAAGCATCTGCATCATAATACGGACATCCATGCAGTCACCAGAAAGTTCCGTTTTCCCGTTTGTACCCCTACATTAAAAAAAATACTGGGTTCTTTAATTTTGCATTTCAGTTTAATTAAATTACGTGGAAGAGGAAATGCCTCGATAGTTAACATTTACAAGAAACTTTTTAAAACCGGAATTCCTTCATGGTGAAATTAATATTTTTTATTTAAGTCAATAGCCACTCCCGACAAGTATCAGTGTTCCGGACAAGTCAATTATCTAGCTCTAAAAAAATATGCGTAATAAACCTACAAATCATACGATTGCGATCGTTATTATGCATATTTGTTTTTTTTTTTTCAGAAACTACTAAACATAGGTCATTCAACTCCAATTCCGCGGACCATCTATAGCCCGCGAATGAATATCAAGTGGCCCGCGAATGAATATTAAGTTGCCCGTAAGTTTTACAGGAACTTACAACGTCTGACGACTTACGACCCAAGGCCCTCCAAGATGCCTATGTCCAGGAGTAAACGTCGTCTTAGTGCTGCAAATGGTTATATAATGTAAGATCCTTATACGTTTAAAAATCTTTTTGTAGACAGAATCTCTTTGAAACCACCAAAGTCTTTAAAAGATTTCTAATAATGGGTTTTATTGCGCATATTATAAGAGTAGATATTAGATACCGAAGAAACTGGAATTGTCAGTAGCCTGAATTAAATGTCCTCCTTTGGGCCTGTCTTTTAAAATAGTTGTGCATATGTTGCACGGCTGTATATTATAATCTGGAATAAGAAACTTATTATCCTAAAAAATCAACAGGTCCATTGCAATACATTTGACGCTTGCAAGACAGATGCTATTATTGTGCGCGTATCAATAATAATAACGGGAGTTCAAATAGCTGGCGGAACCGTTCCTCCATGTGTACGTGTAGATACAACCAACATGTGCCACCAGCTGCCGACATAACAGGAAAAGAAATACTATACTATAAGGTAAGGTAAGGTAAGGTATTATACTATAAGTTCCTGAAAATCGGTGTTAGAGATTTCAGGTCTAACTTAAGCCGAGGACTTTACCTGTTTGTGAGACACGCTGATTTGTATTTTAATTGTTTTGTTTTTATGTTCTTCTTATTTTTTTGTTTTTTTATTCTTCTTCTTTATTTATTACACATCACAATCAATATGCGGATTACGGCGGCCACGTCTATACTGAGAAGACGGCCACGTAGGATGCATTGTCATCAGAGTGCACACCGCACAAGTGGGTATATAAACACAAGTGCACTCATATATTTTGGTACGTAGTCATTCGAACTATTAAGGCTGGACAAGCGCCGCCAATCAGTAGTAGGTCCCGCCGAAAAAAAAATAAAAAAAAAATTTGGTTTCATAAATGAGTTTTAATAATAACCTTTCCCTTAACATGTTACAATAGTAATAGCTTCATTTCCTGCTATAAAACTTTTAACTATTTATTTAGTTCCCTTCATATTGTGGCATTCCTATATTTATCTTCAAGTGTAATTAATGTTTGTTTAAATTACTGTGTATTATTTGTAACCTACTACTTCCTAGTACAGTGTAGTGTGTTCTCAAATATTAAGAGTTATTTATTTATATATGTCTACTCGTTTCGTCTTCGCACTCTTCCCGTTGCCGGGTCGAGGGGGGTCCAGACCGGAGCTTAGCTCCCTACTGGAGATGTGTTGTTCGAGCCTCGTCAATACGAGGCTGTGGTTGATGCGAGGTCATGTTGACCTCTGAGTGCGTATGCACATATGTTTATGTGCCTGGGCTATTGGTATCTTTGTACGATCGGCGTCTATCCATTTGTCGGGGCACTCTCACAGGTCCCAGAGCGAACTGGGAAACGTGTATGGTTCCACTCCTGTGATGGCCCTATGGACAGGCACCGAATCGCACGCTGTGTTTACGATACTGTGTATTGGTGGAAAAATAAAGGTCAAAGGTCAGACGCGACAAACAGAAGAAAAAAAAGAAAAAGATGGGTCCTGGCCGTGAAGTTGGTGTAATGGGAGAAGCGGCGGGCCGTATCCTTGCGCGAGCGTGGCAAAGGGGTTGTCACGTCCCACTCGGTACCGCCCGTGTGGTGTCGGCGATGTCCGTCTGCAGCGTCCAGCGAGAGGGAGATGTGTATATAAGTATATAGCCTGTGAAAGTGAAGTCAAATGGATTAGTAGTTATTTTTTTCTAGCCTGTGTGGGAGGTATACGGAAACTGGTTATCCCCCCCCCCTCGGAAGTCTATATTTGTCCGGGGGGGCGGGCGTGCCAGGGCGCGAGACCCCTGAGAGTCTCGTGCTCCAACGCGTCCGCCTTTTCGAACAGGTTGCTCGACATCCTGCCGACAAAGTCATCAAGGGGCTCGACGCGCAGGTCCCTGAGTATAGTATGGTTCCTCACGAACCTTAGAGCCTTGACCAGTTGCCGAAACACCTTGTTCTGAACGACACGGAGCTTCCGCTTGTTCGTATCGCTCAGCAGGTGATGCCAGGCAGGAGTCGCGTATGTTAGCCTCGATCGTATGTGGATGTTGTAGAGTGCTATCCTCATTTTTAGTGGGATGGCACTCGCCCGCAGGAGTGGCGCCAGCCTGGCGGTGGCTGATCTGGCCTTTCTGATGGCGGTTTCGGCCTGACGAGCCATCGTGAGTCCGGAGTCTAGCACGACTCCCAAGTAGTTGGCTGTCCTGTGCCATGGAATCGCGACGCCCTGTACCTTGAGCACACCGACGGTGCTCTGTCTGGGAAAGGTGATCGCTTGTGATTTAGATGGATTGACCGCCAGCCGCCATTTCTGGAGCCACTCCGGCAGGAGATCGAGGGTTCTCTGTAGTTTTTTGGCCGCGTGCCTCGCGTTAAGAGACGCGGCCAAGAAGGCGGTGTCGTCCGCGTAGAGCGCGGCGGTCACTCCGGGGGAAACAGGCACGTCCCCGGCGTAAAAGTTGTAGAGAGCTGGCGAGAGACAGCTCCCTTGTGGTACACCTGCACGAATACATTTCCTCTCGGACAAGACCCCGTCCACTCTCACCTGGAATGTCCTGTCAGAGAGAAATAACGCAATCACTTTTATGAGAGATTTAGGCACATTGCTTTGGATTAATTTGTATATTAACCCGTTATGCCATACGGAGTCGAATGCTTTTTGCATGTACGGTGGCTACAGCTTCTTTCTTGTTTCTAGCCACTGCGATCAAATGGGTGACCCTGACCAGTTGGTGGGTGGTGCCGTGGTTGGGTCGGAAACCGAATTGCTCGTCTCTGAGTGGCAGAAGGGGGGTGAGTTGTCTCAGTATGAGCAACTCTAGGGTCTTCGACAGAGTGGGTAGCAGAGTTATCGGGCGATAGTTTTCTGCTCTCCTGCTGTCCTTACCCCGTTTTTGCAACATGATGATGTGGCCCAACTTCCAGCTAGTGGGAAAGTGTCCAGTGCGGCCGATGCCGTTCAGCAGTCTCGTTACTGCGGCGATCGTCTTGAATGGAAGGTGTCGCAAGGCCATGTTGGTGATTCCGTCATGTCCGGGGGTCTTTCTGGGTTTCAACCCCTTGATGGTGTTCCGTACCATGTTGGGTGAAAAGTGAAATGCCGCTGTGGCGATTTGTCCCGTGCCTGGGGCTTCCAGGTAAGCTTCGACCGTGGCTTCGACCCAGGCGGTGTGCTCGGAATCAACCGGTGGGAAGGGGGTGAAGTGTGCCTCCAGATGGGTCGCGAATATATCCGCTCTGTCTGGGGCACTGTATTTTGTAGTACCGTCTTCGTGTATTAATGGCCTACTTGGTGCTTTCCTCTTCGTTAGAGTGCGCGTTAGGACCCGTAGTGCCTGCCAGTCTTCGCCGGCCTCCTCGATTCTCCTCGACCATCTGTCCGAACTTAAAGCCGCAAGTTCGGATCTGACCCTCTCAGTGAGACGGTTCAGGTGAGTCTTTATCGTGGGGCAGCGAGTAGACTGCCGTCTTCTTCGGGTGGCTCTCTTCTCTTCGAGAAGAAGTTGGAGGCTTCTTGGCAATTTGTCCTTGCCATTGGCGCCTGAGCACGAGAGAGTTTCGGTGGCCTTCTCTAAGGCGGTGCAGATTGAAGTCTGCATCTCTTCGGCTAGTTTCTCCACGTCTTCCGCGGTGTTGACGGGGAAGTTCGGGGTGGAGTCGTTGAGGCGGGAGGCAAACCCTTCCCAATTTACCTTTCGCCTGGGGGGGAGAGGTGGCAATGTGCAAGCCTCGTTGTGCAATTCCGCCAGCACTGGCATGTGGTCAGAACCGAGGTGTTCCTCTAACACTTCTAGTGAGAAGTGGCCCTCTAGGTTCTTGGTGATGGCCACGTCCAGTACGTCTGGCTGGAACGCTTGTTGATCCGGATAGTGGGTCGGATCCGTGGGGCCGTGGACCGTGTAATCCATGTCGTCTGCGTCCGCGAGGAGTCTCCTTCCGTTCGCGTTCGTGAGACGAGTGTTCCAAGACGGGCTCTTGCAGTTGAGGTCGCCGGCGATCACAGTCGGCTCTTC
>JAFELO010000473.1:185980-259727 GCA_017140195.1 Eumaeus atala
GCAAATTAGCAACTAAAAAACGTGGTCGACCAGAGTAGTCGTGGTCAAGAGCGAAGAACATTAATGTAGTGGTGGTTCACCATTATATGAAAGGAAAACTTATTTCGTGTTCGTGCCTTCTTTCAATTTGAAAAATAAGTTTATGTCTTTATTTTTCCATTTCTCCGTGTATCGCTACAGCTCGGACGCGAGATGTATTTTAGTTTTACACAACCACATGGTCTATAGCTCCCCATGGAGTAAGTTGTTTACTTTAGTTGGAGTAAATGTTTTGTATATTATAATATGTTTTGTATATTTTCATAGATCGCATCTTGTGACTTTTCTTTTGGTTTGTTTGTTACATTTCGTGATACTTTTTTGATACATAATAAATATTAGTATGCTGACGTTACTGAATAAATATTACAATTTAGTTCTCGCGCGTAAGAGCTAATCTTCACGATTGAAACTTGTACCTTATTATTCAGATAATGTATAAAAAGTTCATTCCATAAAATAAAAAATCAAGTTTTTTTTTTTATTGTTCATTTACTCATATTGGATCTGTATAATGATCACTTATGCTTGTCTCGGCGGCAAAGTTTTAATTGAGGGTTCGCAACGGGCCCATGTCAGAGAAGATACCCGCAAAATAAAACTCTGCTGGGTACCTATCATTATTTTGGTTGTGATCATTACTTCATAAAGGTACTTAAATTTAGAATAATTCATTCCATACATGTTTGTCATTTATATGACCCTTTACATTATAATAGGATTTCGGTATGAGTTTCTCTTTAACGATAGCTTTAAATTTATTAATCGACAAATATGTTATATTACTGGGAATTTTGCTATCAAAACTTATAAAATTGAACGTAAATGAATTATTAATTTTATGGAGCCTTGAACAGGGTACAGAAAATTTTCTTATTTCTAGTATTAATATTATGAAGATCACATTTCTCCTTGAATTTTTCTATATTTTATAGACATACATAAAATTTTCAAATGTATATAGGCCATGCAATTTCATAATATTTGCAGTTTTAAATTTGAGATCATGTTATATATCGCACGAACAGCCCTCTTGTGCATAAAAAATATAGAATCAATATCAGCAGCATTACCCCATAATAGAATTCCATATGCCATAATGCTGTGAAAGGAACTGAAATAAACTAGTCTAGCTGTTCCTACGGCTATTATCTATTGAATTTTTTTAAACTGAGAATACTTCAGATAAGTACTTCAGTCTGTTCGATAATCTATGTGGGGGCCCCATTGTAATTTATCATCTAAAGTTATTCCTATAAATACTCTTATATTTTCTAGCTCCATTTATTCACATTAACATTTGGCAAAGTGAAATTAATACATTTCGTCTGTTTTTCATTTAATTGGCTTAATGCCAATAATTTATAACCATTACCATTCAGCTATAGAGAGAGCTTGGTTTACATCATCAATGACATGTTGACGCCTGTTTGCTTCGAAAATAATTAATGTGCAAACAATACTATTCCATGCTTATCATTAACAAGATAAGGTAAGTCATTGATATATACAAGGAATAGGAATGGGCCTAAAATAGATCCTTGTGGGACCACCATTTTAAGAAATGATCCCGGATATCGCTTTTCATTCATATCTACCCTAGAATTTCTCCATTTAAATACGAATAAATTAAAGCAAGGGCAATATCTTTAATTCCTTAGTGATGTAGCTTCTCGACCAATGTTTCATGCTTCACACAGTCAAATGCCCTAGATAAGTCACAGAAAACGCCTAGGGCATCACGTGACTCTTCCCGGGCCTCGAAAATATTTCGTATTAGCTCTACACCCACCCGCATCTGTTGTAGATCCACCGCGTGGGAATCCAAACTGTTTGTTATGCAATAATTTATTGCTGTACTAATGATTCATTAGTTGGTTTATAACTTTTTCAATAATTTTGCTAAAAATAGGTAGAAATTGGTCAAAAGTTTGTGGGTTCCAAAGTGTTACCTGATTTGAAAATTTGAATTTTTCATTAGGTCATGAAACACACCACTAGCATAGCTGCCAGTTTACGGACCTCCCATAAGTGTCGAACCAACTAGACTGCAATACTCACTGTCTCTTACAATTGCGATGTATCATAAAGCCTGGAATAAAATATTACGAACCAATTTCAGGGCGTACACGAGGTTGGGTTCAAACGTGTACCTCTCGGTCCTATCTATGCTACTTTAGGAGAGTAGCGTAGATAGGACCGGTTGGTAGGGCATATATGCTTTTATGAAGTTATACTTCTTTTGGCGCGTGAGGGAAAAATAGAAGAGTTTACGATGCGCGCGCACACGGTCATGTAAAGCCCTTGAAGTTAGTCAACATTTTAGTTCTTCTCTTGTCACTCCAAAGAAGTATAACTTCTAATGCGTACATGAAGAGCTGTAATCAAAGTCCAGCAATATATATTCAATACGAAACTTTATTATAAAACTGGTGTCCAGTGACGGCCGACGATTGTGATGACGCTGATGCTTAATGCAATTATTTCAACTTTCAATAATAATAACAATGATGAACTCTGTATATTTAAAATCACACTACACTAAATGAATATTATTTTGGTGGCAACACGAGAGCTACAGACGTAACAAGTTTCTCAATAATTTCTGGACACACTCACCCCAAATCAAGTTATATTTCTTCGGGTATGAAATTTAATTCATTTACGACAGACATTATTTTCTTCATGTTAGTTGAAAGAGTTCCTGTAGAGTCTATTTAATAGCTAGAAACACAAAAAAAAACAATTCATATGAGCCATAAAAACATTTCGCGGGCAGTCAATTTGTAGAACCAGCGCAGCGGAAAGCATACAAATGCTTTAAAATATTCAACGCCGCGGAACGACAATACGGACGAAGTGCAAAAATACTTCAACAAAAACAATTTAACAAACAAAAAATGTGCATTCAGCGGTTTATGTTTTTAAAGACCGAACACAGCGTTAGCAAATTTTAGACTCGAGAATCTCCTTAAGGATTAATATCTGTAAACTGGTAGTCGTGCTACATTGCATCCGAATTGAGCAGGCTCGAGCGGGCGGTACCTCTCGTTACCTGGAACTCATATAATTTTGTTTCGCGAAGGAAGGCAACGCATCGGCACAGTATTTATGCGGATGTTCATGGGCGTCGGTGTCGTCTCATAAGGGCTTCAATTTCTCATTTACACCCGTATTCTTAAAATTCCGTCTTTTGACCATTTTGACTTTTAGAACTGAAACTTTTGACCTACTGGCGCGAAAATTATAAAAAAATATAGAGTTCAAACTTAAGACAAAGACATGAAACGGAAATAGGTTTGAAAAAGGAATTTGTTACGGAACCCACCTAATGTGAGTCCGATTCGCCCTTGGTCGGTTTTATATAACCAACATACAGTCGGAGCCATTTGGTGACGGCCGACACTTTTTATTTTCTTTTTCGACTTGCATAAGCAAAAGTTCCAACAAGAGGTACGTACACATGTGGCAAAAGTGCTGGATGAACATGTGCCCTAACAGTACAAAAGAAATCAAGTAAAATTATAAATATTGCCAAAAGTATTAGAACGTATAAACAAATTGACGCGGAACTTGCTGAGACGCCAGCGAATATTGAACACCGCGTATTCTTCACACGAAGCAAGCGCGGCTCAGATTTTAGTTTACCTTGGGAGCTGCTAGAGAGCGCGTCACTTATCAGCTTGTTAAATAGTTGACACTGAAGGATCCCCATTAACTCAACCAGTATATCTCAGATGAATTTAGTTTATTACAGTTTACATTCTTGTAAGACGTGGTGTGGACTATTGAAAAAGTAAAAACCGTTGTATTGTTGGTCAGCTTCGGGTGGCTCATTCAAGGGAAGCAAGTGCCTTAAAGTTATGCTGATGTAGACATCATGGAGATGGTAGCCATGAAAATTATCCGACTGTTTTTTTACTCTTTGTATTAAAATATTATATAAAATAGTTCTGCCCACGAGAATTTCTCATCACCGACACATTCCTCTCTCTATTGTCAAGACTTATAGAGGAAACTACTAAATAATCGTTTGATATGATCTTGGGAAGCCCGAGGGTCTTAATAAAACTGCCTTAGGACCCGCAATAAATTTAATTAGATGGGAGGTATAGTGTATGTGTGTTTCGGGGAGCCTGTTTGGGTCCACGCTGGCATTGACACGGATAATGTAACACATTGTTAAAAGGAAGATCGTATACTAATAAATACATTGTTTGCACTTGTACCTAGATAAATATGCCAAAACTTGTATGTTCAAAATTGGCACGGATATCGTCTTAAAAAATAAAGAAACGCTTTGAGTCTTGAGACAGGCGTTACAATTTTTTTCTTCTAAACTGATAGATGAATTTTGTATTTTGATACATACAGCTGAAACAGATTTTTTTTAGGAATAAGGGGCAAACGAGAAATCGGAGTCTTTTCTTCCCCCTCCTCTAATGGGCCACCGGCTACTCACAAACCGGACGAAACGCGATACTGAAGATAATCACTTTACGGCGGTATTATTGTTTGCATAGGAGGATGTAGTGTCATGTGCCATGTACGGCTTTACCTCCTCTAATGCAGCATGGCACTACCTCTTCCTAATACAATACGGTCGCTGATACCTACTGCTCGCGTCTGTGTGATGTTGGCTACGCTACTGCGTTTCGTGCGGTTTCTGAGATTAGATCACTTTACAATTAGGCTCACGTCCATAAGCGTTAGTACGTATCGAAATACCGCTCGTTAGTCTCCAATATAAGAAACAACTGTGTGTCAGTGTCAATATAAGACGCAGAATTGATGATATCGTATCAATGTCGCGCGCAATCGATACGACAAATTAGATTTAGTTTTTCCCGGCGGTAGTAATGGGTATGATCGAATAAGATAAGGTGAGGAACTAAGTCCGTACGGCGTCAAAAAACCATCCAAAGTTGAGATTTATTTGTGAAGACAAGAAGAAAATGTTTTCATAAATATAAATATCTACCTATAAACGTGGAATATAAAATGAAAACAAATTATGTTTTTTATAGTATATGGGTGACTACCAACGCCCATGAATTGCCTCCTTTCCCCCCTCCCTATCTCCCTATGAAATCCGTCTAACGACCAATTGGAAAACTGAAGAAAAGGTCATTAAGTAAAAACGTTTAAGACATATTATTACCTGTAAAAAATACATACATACTCACCAAAAACATAATTCTCCTCGCCAACCTATGAGGCAAGGACGACATTGCTAGTTTTATGTGAATCATGCAAACGACTTGAATAACTTTGGCGACAAAAATAAAGAACGTTATTAGATAAGGACGGAGGTGTCATGTGGCACGTGACCGGCGTCCGCAATTACACATAACCTCTAAAACGAACATGTCAAATGTATAATTTTTGATGATTCCTATAAATACACGCTTTAACACAATATAAAATAACTGATAACATAACAACAACACCCCGCGGATTCACTCGTGCAACTCCGGTCCTATTAGATGTAGGGTCATGGTATACCCCACCATGGTTCAAGCCTTGTCGTGGCGATGGGGCTTAGTAGCCTGGGGTGAACCCAGGCGAAGCCAATTGGACCGAGGGGAATCTTTGCACCCCTCTTATAAGAAGAGCGGGGCTTAAAGATTAGAAGGAGGAATTACTCTCGGTACCCATCTTATAAGAACAGGGGACCTAAGAGCAACAGGAAGTGGCGCCTTTGCCCACGGGGTAAGGGGCGAGGATGGAAACCTCACCCCATTGCACTGTCCCAAAGTCGATGGGGTTGTCCTGTAGTGCTGGGCCACCTCATCTGTGGAGGTGGAGATGGTCCCTTAAGGGGCTGACTAACTGTCGAGGTGGCATGATGATTTTTGTTCCGGGGCATCTCACCAATGGCGGCACTGATGGCACTCGCGTTGGTTTTTGTGGGTATTCCGCGCTATCTTGTGCCGCGAGTCCTAGGCACCACTGGACTGGGGTCCAGTGGTGCCCAGGGCCGGTGAAGGCGCGTAAATGCGTTTCCTCGCGTCAACAAAAAAAAGAAAAAAAGGGTCATGGTAAACAGTCTTCCTCGTTAAAAGTACACTATCCGACACAAAAAAAGAGTTTTCAAAGAAAAAAACTCTTACTCTTACACTCTTCAGCCTTATATTATTAATATAGTGTAGGTAATAAACATCTGTGTAATTTTTACACCGCGTTAGCCTAGACCTATGCATAGTATCTTAAGGACTTGTGTTATTAGAAATATATTTCGTGTTTTTTTAAGTTTACGTAATTGTATGTATTTAATTTTGTGATAATAGAAATTTAAATAAAGTATGTATCTGTAGTCTATAGAAACCTATGGTCTATGCCTAAATATAAATCCATGGCCTGGGCGAGATTCGGAACCAATAACCCGGTAATATTTTGTCTCTAAAGCAATCTCCTCCAGAAATGACAATGATATTTATCAATATAACTATTTGTTGATAAATTGCGACCAACAAGTATAACTTCAGACGTGCTTTTCTTATTTCATAGTTGGATGCAATAAAGCATAGGACGAACAAACTTTTATGGGTCCCGTGCCCAAAGGGTAAAAATCAGAGCCCTTGTACTAAGACTCCGCTCTCTGTCTGTCCGCCTGTCACCAGGCTGTATGTCATGAACCGTGTTATCTAGAAAGTTAAAGTTTTCGTACACGATGTATTTCTGTTCGCGCTATAACAACAAATTATTAGTAAAGGGGTCTCACAGTCCAAAAGAGGAAAATATGCCCGGATTTATATAGATGCTATGGAACCCTTCGTGAGTGAGTCCAACTTGCACTTGGCCGGTTTATTTCGTTCAATTACTGTTTTGGCTTTCTCAAACCTATGACTACAACGAAGCCTTCACTTCTGGTCCTACGTGAACGAGAGCACGCACCGATCGTGCATGTCCGATTCGACGTAACATTCTTAAAATACTACAAATATCAAAGTCAAATCGTCCACTCCAAGAGGTCCAGCGGTTTCCGTCTCCGTTGAGTTTTAGAGGTCTACCAGCTGCGTACCACAATTCAACCGTGGAATTCCTTTCAAGGGCACCACAAATTTTTTGGGGTAAAATTTTCCAGATTACGAGCAACGCTCATGCAAACTTGGTGGCCGAAGTTTACATGAGCGTTGCTCGTAATCTGAATTTATAATAAATAGCTGCTATATTTTTTGTACTACATTTTGCTTAACTCAAACTAAAGAAAAACATTAAAAACGAAATTCATAGCTTTCTGACGCTGATCGATTGAGGTTTCAACTAGTCCAGGAATTGAGTAGCTTCATATTTTCCAATATCTTTTACACATAAAAAATAAGTTTTAGAACTTATTCTACTTACTACTGTTATGTTATGCGTTGATTCTCAAGATTGACGTATTGGTGCTAAGAGAGTGCTGGACAAATGAAAACAACACTCCACCCATCGTGAATAACTGTAGTATGTTTTAGTCAGAACACAGCATAGATCAAAATGACGGTATAGTTGTGTATATGCGAAAGAAAATTCATGCCTCTTCGTATGTTCACTGCTGCGAAGAAATATGTATTATTATTGATGCCAGCAATGACTATACAATCATTGGCTCGTTTCGTCCCCCTTGTTTCATAAGTGTGTCCAATTTCTTGATTTCGCTTGATAAGGTCATAAAAAATATATATACAAAAATATTATTTTTATGGGCGATATAAATGTAAATATTCCTGATAATACGAAAGGACTTGACTGACTACATTAACTTAATGGCCATGCACGGACTTCGTCAGGGTTACTAAGCCTACAAGGTATGATACTTGTTTGGACCATTTCATGGTGAAATGCGACAGTATACGGAATATATTTATTTTTGATCAACAGATCACTGAACATTCAGCGATACTCTTGCATATTAAAAAAACGGATATAACGGCAAAAGAGTTTTAGACAGAAAATTAATATCAATTAACTACAAAAACATTCAAGAACAGCTCCCAAAACAATCTTGGGAAAACATTTATTGTGAAAGGAACGCAAGTCTAATTGCTGAAATATATATGCTATAATAAATATGCTACATCGGTTGGATATAAATTAGCTAGACAAGTATTATGCTAAATGAATAAAAGTGAGAGTGAATCAGCAACAGCACTATCCCCATATCATCGGCTAAATCAATGCCTTTCAGTCCTACTAATGTACAAGGAGTTACTAAAATAATACAAGAACTTAAGTCTAATACACCACCAGGTTGGGATAAAATCAATTCAGAAATTCTAAAGAAAAACATTGTTTCACTTGCACCTCCACTCATTTATTTATTTAACATTATCCTAGAAACGGGTACTATATTCAGAAGGATAATAGTATGTCCGCTTCATAAAACCGGAGACAAAAATGAACCTAGCAACTACAGACCTATCTCGTTAATTTCATCCTTATCTTGGATACTGGAAATGATTGTCAACCGAAGGGTTATATTCTATTTTGAAACAAATGACATACCTAGCCATAATCAATTTAGTTTTAGAAGGGAAGATCAACCGAAGATCCTGCCCTTATGTTCACCACAGCTGTAACTACCTATTTGGACAAAGGACAAAAGTGTTTAGGAGTACTCCTGGATCTCCCAAACGCTTTTTATAACGTTTCAACACGAATCTTATTAACTAGGCTAGAAGACATCGGTATCAGTGGTGTAGTCCATAATTGGTTTAAAGACTAATTCTCTGGACGAATGCGATCCGTACTATGATGATGGTGAAATATAGGTCTTGTGCTGTCTCTATTCACTGATTCCCCATTTCTGACAGGACGGCTGTCCCGCGTGGCACTGGCACGGTATCGGAGCTCGGTAGCTCGGAACGAGCCCACAACAAAGCATAGGCGAAGCAAGTTGAAAGGAGCGGGCTGCTCTTTGTACTCCTCTTATAAATAGAGGAGACAAAAGAGCAGGAGGAGGAGGTACTTCTGCGCACGGGGTAAGGGGGGGAGAATGGGAACCTCATGAAGGTTGTTCTGTGGTATGGAGCAAGCCTTTTGTAGAGGTGGTGTTGGATCCTTAGGGGACTGTTTAACTTTCGTGTTGCCCTGATGATTTGCTATTCCGGGGCACCTCACCAATCTTAGGCACTGATGGTACTCGCGTTGGTTTTCGTGGGTTTCTGGCACTATACTGTGCCGCGAGCCCTACACGCTACTGGACCCCATCCAGGGTCGGTGACGACACGTAAACGCATTTCCCGGTGTCAAAAGAAGAAAGCATCTCTTCTACGAATGCCTACACGTATCGGTAGTCACCAAAAGATTCCAACTGCGCTTTTACCATCATCTCTTATGAGAAGGTGCTTAATAAATAATGATGCCATAGATCATAATTATGACAGGTAATATGTCTAGTCGTTACAACCATTTAATAAAAGGAATGAATCGTGACACGTCACATGACAAGGGCTTTTTTATTTTAACGGATTTTTCAAAGGAAGGCTGCTATAAATGGAAACGTTATCTGGCACGTCAAAAGTTTTTCATGTTTCCCAGCTACGTGTAAAAGGATTTATTATGTTATCGGGATTTTTACCTGTGGTTGACCACAAAGGGTACGAACTTTCAAAGTTATCCAAGTTTGGCGTAAAACTTGGTCCCTTGGTATAAGTTATAAATGAAATTCTGTAAGATTTGCAACATTATTTGTGAAGTAAAATCGAATTTCTTCTATTTATTTTCGTCAAGCAGCAGTTTTCTTTTCGCACTGCGTCGATGTGTTAAGATAAAAAAATTCTGTTCTTTAGTTGAAACCCTCCAATCGTACTGACGAGCGGTTCATAACTGCGGCATATACCGTGACCATTACTGAGTATTTTAGTACGAATTATTGCCATGCTGCATTGCAGAGGAATTGGGCTAACGCGACCGGGGTGGCACTTCTCTATCACATAATACCGACGTAAAGTGACATTCTTCGGTGTCGTGATTCGTGCGGTTGGTGAGTAGAAGGTGGCTCATTGGAGGGGAGGAGGAGAGGAGGGCGAGACAACGGCGTAGTAATTGTGTGAATATTCATGGACGTTGATAGGCGTAAAAAGGCAAGGATTGATCGTTCACCACCCTTATAGTATAAACAGCCGGCCTGATTCGGTAGCAAATCAGCAATAGCAGTCGATAAATCCGTTACAATTATTTCCAACATGAAGCGAACGTTTGCCAAGTATTGATAGAACTGAGATGACCATCGCATATCTCACGCTAACGTTATAACAATGATCTCAATATCTATTAGATATAACCAAACTCGGATTTAGCGACAGGCAGTACCATGCTACATTGTAACTGATTCGGATCGTCACCGAAGTGGTACCTTCCTATCATTGAAACCAGCGTAAAGCCATGGGTATTCTGTCACGGTTCTTGCATTTTAAATAGGTGTCGTTATTCAACGCATGGCGTATCATATTCTTTCTGCTGCAAACTTTATGGTTGTCAATTTTAACAACTTAATCAGTAGAATAATACTCTATTTAACAGCAAACATCACACAGGCTTGTGTTAACATATATCTACGATGACCTTGCAAATTCACGTGTAAAAGTAAGTTTTATTCCCAGAAGGCCGTTACGTTACGTTAGCACGTAGCTCATATTTTTTATTGTGGCCATAAAATTCACTCGCGCCCCCTCCCCTGGACTCAACGCTTCGCCGGTCAAGCGTGTTTTATGTAATAATAAATGCGGAGTCAGGCCAAACCTGATGGGTCATAATTAATTGGTGGCTTCATAATTATAATTATAGTAGACTTGTAGTCCTAGTAGTGTATTCTACTTCATCCTAACCTCATCGCGTACCTGTATCTGAAGATATTGTGGTCGGTCGGCTACCTGATCTAGGGGATTTGACCAGAGCCCCAGGTCTTTACAAAGCGCGTTTGACATCTGAGCTCTACAATCCTAGATAAGATCAAATTTGTATACACGAAACTGGATTTCCTCGCGATATTTTCCTTCACCACAAGAGCACACAGGAAATGTCACTAAATTAGAAAAATACGCCCAGACTCATTGGCCCTATAAGCCTGAGCGTGTTTCAAATCTAGACTACCTGAGTTCCACTCAGACTACCTGAGTGGAAGTACGAAGCGCTAGCCACTAGAACACTGAAGCTCTTTTAGTTCGACTACAGCAAAAAATTTTCAAAATATAGTTTTGGCTGTATTAATTGGCGTTCATTAAAAAGGGATTATATCAGTTAGTGTTATAAAATCATGATGAAAACGACGAGAAACAAATAAAGCTGTCGATATAGGTAAAGCCTAAAAACAAGTCCAATATACGAAACAACTCATTTATATACACTCAAACAAGCCCCTCCGTCTTTAGATTAATTAATTTAACAAATAACCTCATAATAATTCATGGTAAGTATAATAATTACATTGAAATTTTACTAAATGATTATAAGATTACTTTGACCCAATTATATGATATATAATAATTTTAATTAAGGCTTTGGACTGAGCGGAACTATAAAATATTTCACGATGCGCGTCATGATAATTTAGGTCGAACACAATAGTCCAATTAGATCCTAAAGGAGTCAACTCCCGGATTCTTATAATACTCATTCCAAATAAAATTTCCTATTATATTAATATTCGTAAATAAAAAAAAATCTGTTGAGCTTTCGAAATAGCCTATTCAACTGACACACAAGTTTACCGTAGTTTGTGTAATATAGAGGTAAATAAATAAAGGTAAAATATAAAACTACTTATCGAAATGAAACTTTCAAAACAGACTTCATATTGAGGAAGTAATATTTCCAAAGTCTGTCAGCTTTCCTCCTATTCCATTGTGAAACTATTACAATACGGATCACTTATGATCTGAGGATGTTTACTATAATGTGTGTGAGTGTTACAATAATATTGAGTCATTGACACGGTTTCTGTCTCACATCTTGTCGTAAATTCAGAGTTACAATCAAAACTTTCTTAGGAATGTTCGTATTAGGACGAGAAAGTGGACAATTGTTATGAGTTTTACTGATTTTATCGCGGTTTATTTATTTTTTTAACTAGCCCGATATTTCAGAAGCTCTACCGCAAACATGGTCATGGGTGGACAACTTCCACTGTGCTATAACTAAAATAGACTTAAAAAAAATATTTTGAAAGAAAAAAATTTGAAAAAGAAAATTATACAAACCCTCTCCGTTACATATATATATATATTGGTATAATATATTTTGCAGTTGACGTGGCTCGTCTGATCTGGCCTAAATTATTGAAATGTACTATTATAATCAGCATATTTGTCACGTGAATTTAAGTAAAATAGTATATACTTATTTATATATAAATTGTTTGCAGCTTCTGTATATAATATTATTTTACGTCGCACGGGAGGTAAGGGTCCAGTCGAATCGGAGGATAAACACTCGTCTCTACATACAACCAGCCGACGCGCTATATATATATGTTAGCCTCCTTTCCCACTATTGCGCTCTCAGGACTTTCATAAGCCACCCGAAATGCTAAAGAATAGCCATTACTTCGATACAGCATCAGATCATGATGAGCAAGTACACAACAACCGCCACCGCACCAGACAGCCATCCCGGGACGGTCCTCTCACCTGGGTCCCGGTCGAGAAGTGCCTCCCGTCGTGGATCCATGCACTATAGCTACTAAAGTACTATACGTGCATATTGTGTATAATCTTAACCATTTAGAAATGCGAAAGTAGGGATGTTTGGATAGAGCGATGTTCTTTTTTACTCAAATGTGCCAAAACCTACCGAACGGAGACTTTGTAGCTTACGTTACAACGTAAGATAAAAATTCTGGCGCAAAAACTACTAGAAATCCGTTTGGAATAATATAACAACGCAACAAGACTATAGAAACACAATGTTTGGGGCGTAGATTTATCTGTACTCTACGCAGCTATCTTCAGAATCATATATAAATAGTGAGATACAGTATTCAAAATGTTGCTTTTTACGTAGCAAATAATTGGGTTCCTACTTTGAGCCGCGACAATGTTGCAAATACGAGTCTCGTATTTTTGAATTAACAGTTTTCCTGTTCAGCTAACTAGATAACCAGCGTTGGAACTTTGAATAATTGTACATTTTTACCCAACTCTGACAGAAAGAGGATATATACTATACACGTGTTTATGTTTGTAACTACATTTCTATATTTCCTGCCAGTCTGAAGGTTCTGACGGACTTTAATTATTAATTACGTCGATTGTTGTGTTGTTAGACGTTGCTTGCTAATACGACCAACACTAAATACACTTCCACATATTTCTATTTCTTCTGTTTATGAATAACACACCAAACCAGTCCGTCTGTAACTGATCAATTTTCTCAGAGTATACTAAACGGATTTCCATACTGTTTTCACTCTTGACTAGAGTGATTCCCGACAAAGTTTTTGGTGTATAATTTGGCTGATGTTATTCACGGGCGAATCCGAGGCGGAACGCTAGTTAAACTATGTAAGCTGGTTGCGCTTTGTATGTTTCTATTTAAAATTTCCTTTACATTGAGCGGAAGAAAATGTACGCGATCAAATTGTCTCGCTCGCATTCTACAGCCCACGATTGCATGATGTTGCTCTGCATATACAAGACCAAGGGGAATAACATTTTAAATTAGCCAATTTGCACGGGATTTTCAATTTGGATAATAAAAAGAATCACGATACATAAAAATTATCAAAGTAGATCGTGTACTGCTAAATATTATTCTTTTACAATTTCCATTAAGCTTGGTCAACATGTTTGTGGAAAGTCTACCCTACCTCCTCTTCACGTCGTTGTGTTGAAATAATTCTTGCTGTCGATTAGAATATGCTGATGCCATCAATTTGCGACAGCTATAAAATTCGCGCGAGCCGATGTGAAGATCATACCGTGGCGCAGGAAATGATGAATGATAATAAGCAGCGCTCACGTACCGGAACTGATTGGACATTCGTGTCGGGGCGAGCTCAAGTCGTTTCGTCACGTGCATACGTCTGCATTATGTAATTGCAATTGTATACGTCTGGATTGTGTAATTACTGGTAAATGGTACAAAGCTCTAGTTAATAGTAAAAAGATACGCGGTAAAGAACATATAGCTAATATGAAACACCGACGTGTTACAAAGTCTGCGGTCTGTAAGCATCCTGCAGTTGGCCCCCGCCAATACATTAGATTTTGACGAAGCGCAAATCCTCACTGGAGAACACCAATTCCTTCCAAGTATGATCGGTGAGGCTATTAAAAATAAAATACAACCAAATTTCAATAGAAATGGCAGATTTCTTCCCTCTGCTTGGGACGCAGTGATAAACATAATCAAATCAAGAACTAAACATAACACGTCAAGACAGCAAGATATCATAAGTACTATTTTAATCGGGACAATTAAATATTTATAATTCTACGGGTACTTTTAATAACTAACGACATCATGAGATCTGTCATCGACTGTGATTATCATGGTTGCTGTAAAGCTTCTGAAACATTGGGCTAGTTAAATAATTAAATTAACCGCGATAAAATCCGTAAAATTAGTTTTATTGTAATTCGTGTAAACTTAAGGCATCAAATACTAAAAAAATTTGCTAAATATAAAAATTATAAAACTATCAATTTCATTTATATATGTTAAGTTCCTTTTAAAATAATAATTGTTATGTTACTATTGCATATTTCTCGAAATATGAGTAAATGAATTGAAAAAAGATTTATTCGGAATAATCCGAGACACAGAAGTACGTGACTTGTTCCTAATGACGCCAACGTAATCCATAACTTGACTATATTCAACATTTCATGCTGCGAATTTAAACAATTCTCATACTAAACAGCACCCTAAAACAATTGATATAGTGCCCTTATTTCTATAGTAAATTTATATGAATATTTGCAAGGAATATTTTTAAACGATTGCAAAGGAAGAGTTATGTTTTACGCGAGTAGCTTGTTCGTTCTCTTACATTAAAAAAAATGTGTGGCCCATTTCAGGGCAACGCCGATGCGTATCCGAGCCGATGGTATCCGTACAATTAGTAATTATGTGGATGTTCATGGACGTCAGTAGTCGTAAAATGGCTCCGATTTTCTCGTTTGCCTCCTGTTGTATAAAAAAGAAATATTGAAATGAACAAATATTACATTATACGAAGGAACACGTAATCGGAAATGTACACCGGAATTATTGACTGTTAAAGTAAATCGGAAATGTAAGCCGAATTAACGACTTTATTAAAATGAATAAACTACCGTGGGTGGCATGAATGAATTAATACAGCATACCGATTATTATGGAAATTGGTATAAATATATATATATATATATATATATATACCAACGTCGCATAGACCAGAAATTTTATTCGTCGACAAAGTATGCATAGGAGGATGTAGTGCCATGCATGGTGCATGACACTACATCCTCCTGTGCAACGGAATTGGGCCGGCACGACCGGAGAGGTACCTCTCGCTCACTTGATACCGCCGTGAAATGACACCTACGATGTCGCGTTCTTGCGGTTTGCGAGCAGCTGGTGGCCCAGTGGAGGGGGTACGGGTGAAAAGGAGGGCAACGCATCGGCAGTGCCATGCTAATTATGCTGTTGGTTATGAGCGTCGGTAGACATTGAAAGGATCTGATTGCTCGTTTGTCACCAAATACTATAAAAAGGTGACATAGAAATATTCAGGTCATCACGTCACGTCCTTAAATACCCGGTCGAGATCATTGCTTCGTAGTCATCAATATCATTATCGGACGACGTCCACTGCTGGACATCCGCCCTTTGGGGCGCCATAGGTGACAGCCACGCATCGTTCACAATCCCAGTTCGTAGGTCAATGATGCCAAACTTAGTTTCATCGTGACAAACATAGCAGAGATTATCACCACGTCGATCTACAACAACACATCTTCACGCCTGTTCTCTAAATCATCTCTGGGCGAGAATGTGCCACGTATCACGATCCTTACATACATATCTTGCCTCGTCCATATTCCTTACACTGTTCACACAAACGCGCCGGTTGCGAAGAATCTTGACGCCGCCTTCGGACAGTACTGGATCGGTCTGGTCATGGCATGTCAGCCTTAGTCCTCCTCGGTGCCTACATGCCGCCATACTGGCATTGTGTATATGTTTTGTCAACTTTACATCTGCCATTTTTCTACGTTGATCTATTACATAATAAACTTAACAAATAAGTATCTTTAGTTTAACAATGTATATGAATGTGTCATACTTTTATCAGCCTACATTTTTTGGGCTCCGCAGCCAAGTTGCAAAAATGATACCCTTATATTTCGACATTGTTTATTGCTGCAGAGTCCCCGCTGGCCCGAAAAACAGGTGACTCAAACCCGATCTTGTTCAGTTTTACCTGTAAAAATTGATCATGTTACAAGTTTGTTCTTTGTTGTTAGTATCCTGAATGACACTCCTTTCTAACACATAATATAAAATACTTTCCCAAACAACTTTGATTATTAAATTCGAATAAGTGATTTCCGCCTTGTAATCTGCTTAAATGGGAATAGGTTCTACACAGTAACAGCGCAAGATGGATTTCAATTACACAGCCGCTTAGCGATCTCTAAAGAGCTCGTAATTCTATTTAACACTTGCCTGCACTAGCTAATTTTGGTAACGTAATTTGGGTTAAAGGGCAAAAATGACCCATATCAATACATATTGATACTTTTAGTATTCCAACTCTTTTAGGGAATAAAGTTCTTTTACGCCCAAGGACATCAGAATAATTTCTATGCCGATGCATTGCCCTCCTTTTCTCCTCCATCCACTGGGCCACCGGTTATTCCAAACCGTATGAAACGTGACAGACGCTGCAAGGCAGCATGGCACTACCTCTTACAAAAGAGTTGTGAGGATACTGAAAGTATAGTAGGAAGAGCTAGTGTCATGCTGCATACGAGGAAGTAGTGCCATGCATAGTTCATGACACTACATCCTCCTATGTAACGGAATTGGGCCGGCACGACTGGGGAGGTACCTCACGCTCACATAACACCGCCGTAAAGTAATATCTTCAGTGTCGCATTTCGTCCGGTTTGTGCGTAGTCGGTGGCCCATTGGAGGAGGGGGGGGGGAAAGGATGGCAACGCATATGCATAGGAATTATGTGGATGTTCGTGGGTGTCGGTAGTTTTAAAATGGCTCCCGAATGCTCGTTGGTCAAAATCAATATGTATGTTTTAAGGTCAGTGAAATTTATTATTAAACAAGGTATAAAATAATATAATGATCATTATAAATGTATCTTCTATATACCATAGACTATACGGAATGTTCCGTGAATAATGGATCAACATAGATTGAAGAATGAGGGACATATATCATCCCTCCAACATGTTAAAGTTCATTACACTAGGTCTCGAACCATAAAAAAGCTATGAATAAATGGATAAGGAATAAAATGGGCAGCTTCTGCTAATTTCCCCACTATTATACAAAAGTAAATAGATATATTTTTAAAATAAAGGGAGGAAAAGGAGCAATCATAATCCTTTGACAGCTACAGATGCCCACAGACATTCATGCTATTGTTATGCAGGTGAGTTGCCCTCATTTCCTCCTCACCTGCAATGGAGGAGTGACTCCGTTTAATTTTCATGCATCTGTCTAAATTCTTGTGTGGTAAGTAAACATTTAATGTAAAAAGCTCGGCAAGCCCAACAGGTATTAAAGTATTTACAGCGGTTCAAATGCGCCAACCGGGAGGTGGAAAGGAAAGGCGAGGCATCAGCATAATTGTGCTGATGTTCATTTCCGTCGGTAGTTATTGAAAGGCCCGATTGGTCGTTTGTCCCCTCATACTATAATGAAATAATATGAAAGATGCCCTAAACAAAATTGAACTCAATTCTTCTATGTACATGTATAAGTAATAAATAAGCAATTAAAAGACGCGGTCGACCAGACTCGTCGTGGTCCAGAGCCACACGGCTAAGAAGACGAAGAAATTTAATATAGGAATGGTTCACCATTGTATATTCGGTGAAAGGAAAATTTATTTCGTGTTCGTGCTGTCTTTGAAAAACAAGTTTATATCTTTATTTTTCCATTTCCCCGTGTATCGATACAGCGCTGACGCGAGATGTATTTTAGTTTTACACAACCGCTTGATTTATAGCTCCCCATGGAGTGAGTTGTTTACTTTAGTTAGAGAAAGAGTTTTGTATATTTTCATGGACCGCGTCTTGAGAGTTCTCTTGGGGTTTGTTTCTTACATTTCGTGATTATTTTTAATGTGTAATTTATTTCTTTATACATAACAAATATTAGTATGTTATCGATACTGAATAAATATTACAATTTAGTTCCCGCGCTAAGAAGTTAAACACGTACGAATGGAATTATTTACAGAAAATATAACAAAGCTCATTCCATAAAAGAAGCTTTTAACAACAATCCAATGTTACACAACATTTTTGTATTCGCTATTTTATTCTGTTCTTTATCATTGCGGTAGTCTCAATTCTTGACACGACTGCCCGAAGTAGACATATTGTCCTCAGGCCCCAAGTGGCCATGAGGTTCTACGCCTGCCATGTCGGGGTTTTCTGCTTTAGATTCTTCCTTGTGGTACCTATTTTTGGGAATTATATGACAAAATACTCCAGATTGCGACGGTTTACATTATTTAAAACCTCAGATTCTTTATCAGCCTTGATATATGAAAGAGAACGGGCTCTTTTTTCGATATTACTGTACCGCAGTAATGGATTACTGCACACATTGTCGTACGCATGCGGTAGTCAGTCTGCGAGTGTGTGCTCTGTAATATCTACCAAGCTACAACAATAGATATATGTGCATTCCCGTTCCAGCCATGTCCCACCAATATCTCCGACCATCCCTGGTAAGGCCATCCCTGCAAGACTAGCGTAATAGGCAATATTGCGCGGTGCTGTGGGAGCATGGAAGCAATCTCTCCGATGCCACCGAAATGAAAATTGCAGAGTTGTGTATCTTAGTTAGAGGAGTCCCTCTAACTATTAAGTTCCAATCGGACCCTAACTCCTTTCAATGGAGAATGCTGTAGCCTCCTTTAAAATATTACAATATGTCATGCGGTAAATATGTTAATATGTTATTGTTACAATAAAACTACTTTTATCTTTTTACCAGTGACCATGGTACTCTGTGAAGCTTCTGAAACGTCGGGCTAGTTAAATTATTAAATAAACCGCGATAGAATGCGTAAAAGTAGTTATATTGTAATGAGTAATAATTCCCGTAAACCTAAGACATCAGTTTTATTGTTATCTTTTAATATTTATAAAACATATCACCTAATATGTAGGTACATGTAATATTATTCTTTCCCATCCCATTCATACTTATTTGTGCGGTTGGTGGTAAGTTGAGATAAAAAAGCTAGGAAGGAATCACAGTATGGGTGGCCACAATAAGTCAGTTTTCCTTTCTCCCCTTGTGCAAGGACAAATGAAATCTATTGTCCCCACAATTTTAGGAAGAGGTAGAGCCAAGATGCATAGGAGAAGATAGTGTCATGCCTGGTGCATGACACTGCGTCCTCCTATGAAACGGAATTGGGCCGAACGACCGGGGTGGTACCTCCCGCTCACTTGATACCGGCGGAAAGCGACAGCGTCGCTGTCGCGTCTTTTGCGGTTTGTGAGTACCCAGTAACCCATTGGGGGGAGACGATAGTAGGGCAACGCATCTGCATAACAATTATGCGTATGACCATGGGCGTCGGTAGCCATTGAAGGGCTCCGACTGCCCGCTTTCCCCCTTATGGTATAAAGAAACATCAATGTTGACAGTACGGGTACACCTGAAATTCACGAGCGTTTGCTTTCTTCGACATCACAATCCGCACTGAAAATAGAATCATTTTGTACAAATTGTGCGCCTTTGGTTTGGTGAATGAATTTTAAATGATCAGCCTTTGAGCTGTTCCTTTGACGTGAGGTGCTCAAGACGTCTGACTCAGACGTCAGATGTTAACGTCTGACTCAGACTGTTGTTAGTATTTCGACCTGCTTGAGAGTTGCTATGAACTCGTGATGCTTATTTTTGCTAAACAAATCCCCGCTTAGTTCCATTAACACTTTACTTTTTTTTGAGCTCGTAATAGGTAAAATTTTGGACTGGTCCGCAAGTTTTCAGTAGCTCAACGGGCTATTGAACGTGCTATGTTGGGTATTTCTCTGTCTGACACAATTCGTAATGAAGTCATAAGGTAGAGGACTAAAGTATCCGATATCACGCGATGAATGGGCTCGCGGTCGTGACAATGGGCTGGTCACACACTCATAATAACTGATGGGATAATAAGGTTCTGGAGAGGAGGCCGCGTTTAGGAAAACGAATTGTTGATCGACCGTTCACCAGGTGAGAAGACGATCTCCGTGCAGTTGCCGGTCCGAGGTGGATGCGAGTAGCAGGAGATCGGTCGTCTTGGCGCTCATTGAGAGACGCCTATGTCCAGCAGTGGACCGTTAAAGACTGATAATGATCATGTAACTTGCACTTTTAATTTAAAAGTTTTATACTAAAACATAAAGTTTCAAAAATAATTAAATATCAAATATCTTGACTGCTAACTAAAAATAAAAAAACAAGGTTTATATAGTTGGGACACATTTAAGAACACCTTCATGCTAAATATGTGTCCCGACTGTAGAAGCATTTTTCTTTTATCACGTGTTTAGTGGTACCGTTGTCGGCAGAGCTCTTGAGGATATGGTTTGGCCGGACTTGAACCGACTGAAACCAAACGATGTTCTTTCACATAAGTCAGGGGGCCCAGGTATACCCTAGGTAAAAATGAGCCATGGAGACCATGCCAATCTTTGACCATCTTCATCATCATCATTGTCTTATTGGTGGTCCCGGCAGGAGTAATGGGGAGCCTAGTCTCCTCCTGCTAGAGCGGCGTGTGCGAAACACGTCGTAACACTATGTTCGGCCCGCTTCTGCTGGGGCGTTGGACAGCCCAACCCAGCACCCTCAGGTAATCGCTCACGGAGAAAGGATTCCATTAGTAGCCTTCACTCCTAGTACGTAAACGCCTTTTTTTATTTTCAGTCAGCCGTCGGAATTTTCGTTCTTTTAATTATTTTTATTTTACTTCGTATTGTTTGTCGTTGTGCCTGTTGCAAGCCTACTCACTTGTAAATGCAGAAATAGAAAGAGGCTTTCTACCTCTATGTGTAGTTTACCCTAGCGTATAGTTTTGGCAATGAGAATGCGAATCCATGGGTTGACTCACACGCTCGTTTCCCCATCCCATAAAACCCTAAAGAAAAAAAAAAGTTGGTGCTTATAACTAAGATGAGTAGATGCGTATCAAGCTTACGGGAGCGTTTAACATTAAAGTTATTTGCTGGGGCAGAATTTAAGCCCCAGAGGGCTGGGAAACAAATCTATTTGAGTCCATGCTTAGTTCGCCCGAGACTTGTCTTGACAAACGAAAGGGGGTGGCCCCTTTCCTTTGTGGGGATATATTGAAACATTAGTTAGATTATGTTCATACAGACATAATTATCAGCCTTCAGTGGTATACTTTATTCATTGCCCAATGACGCCATGTTGTATAGCAACATGCCTGTCTAATTATGCGGATGTTTATGAGCGTTGATAGTGATCTTGCTCGATCTACTGCTCCTTTGACATTTCTACTATAAAAGTAGGCATTTAGAGATTAGCCTAAATCAAAAACCAAGTCAATTTTAATTAATACTGGATTGGGTTTGTGATTTATCTACGAGTAACAAGGATTTAAATAAAACCATTATTTTACATAACGATATTCAATTTGGATTGTTCTTGTATACGCGTTGTTTATTCAATATTTACATTATGTATTTATGTTTCGTGTCCCAACTTCCAAAGATATTCGGTCTACTGGAAATCTACTATGTATTTTATATCATTACGTATTGTTATATCATAATCATTATCAGTCCTTATCGATCCACTGCTGGACATAGGCCTCTTTTAATGAACGCCAAGACGATCGCTCTCCAGCTACTCACATCCATCCCCCACTGGCTACTGCACGGAGAACGTCTCCCCACCTAGTGAACGGACCAACACTTCGTTTTCCTAAACGCAGCCTCCACTCTAGAACATTACTGGCCCATCTGCCATCGGTTCTTCTGAGTTTGTGACCAACCCATTCCCATTTCAGCGAGCAAATCGTCGCGTGATATCGGATACTTTAGTTCTCCGCCTTGTGACTTTATTACGAGCTGTTTCGGACAGAAAAACACCCAACATAACAACACGTTCAACAGCCCTTTGAGCTACCGCAAACTTGCGGACCAGTCCTATTGAGAGGCCATGTTTCAGCCCCATAACAAAAGTCTTCAACCAATACGTTCTCCCCGTGTTGACCACGGGACCCGTGTTGACAGATGACTCAATATATAACCTCTAATAACATACTTCTTATCGCACAGTCCGGCTTTCGCAAGCGCCATAGCACTACCACGGCTCTAGCCGATGTAATTGATAACATTCTATGCGCTCAGGACATGGGGGAGGGCACAATACTGGTGCTCCCAGACTATTCGCGTGCATTTTATATCATGGCCATGAAATTTGATATGAAAGACATGAAATTTAGGAATACTAATTGATGAAAATTTAAATTTTGAAAAGCATATTATACGTACCATCAGTAATTGCTTTCGTAGGCTAAAAGTTCTATATAAAATAAAAAAATCTTTACCTGCTGACCTCCGTATAAAATTCTGTCTAATGTAAACTATGCAGATGCGGTGATCGGACCTTGCCTGCTTTCCAGATCGAAAAATCTTATACAAAAAGTACAAAGTGTCTGCGGCCGTTACTTCCTGCGCTTCGATATACCACCACGCGAACATGTTTCACCATTTCTCAATGACGCCAAGATACTTCGAAGAGATCAAAGAAGACAACTTCACTTCGCCTCCCTGCTATTGGCGTCATTAGGTATCAAACACCTCCATGCCTGTTCACGCGACGTTCAGCAAAGCTGCTCATTACATGGCTTTACAGAACGGCAGCATTTCGGGGCAGTTGACGCTACATGGCCTCAAAGTGTTGGAATAATTTGCCACCACCTGTGCGATCTCCGAAAGGTGTTAATAAATAAAAAAAAAACAGGTATAAAGCATATTTGTTACATATACAGCTTAACAATAATGACTAATTATATTTTTTTTTATTTTGTAAAATTTTACATTTTAACTTTAAAACAATAATAGAATTTCAAAATAATAGTCTTGGGCATATCATCTTTACAATATCGCTACCTCCTAATTACGACGAATAAGACGTGCACACATTTAGTTGGAAAAACGTATAATTAAATTTATCTCCTACTTTTTTCACGCAAACATAATTTATTATAATATACATAAACGCGTGACGCAACCTTATCCCATGCGCTCAAAGCGTCGTCTGGCCCCGGGCCCGCCGACTTCCATGGAAGAGTTGTTCCTTATCATCATGCCTACCTAATCATACACATGTTGTGACATTGCCTGTCGAACAGAATGTTTAGTTGTGAACGGGTGCGCGGATGTGCTGAATATTTCTATCGCTATGAAGTTTGTTATAATTTTATTACTACACAACACAATTATCATAATATATTTGTGTTCGTACCTAAATGCATGTGTGTTTTTGTAATGCGATGAAATATTTGTACGTGTCAATTGTCATTGCCTTCCGTCTCAACTCTGGGACGTCACTGGAAATAGGTGGCTGTGAATCTAAATTTTCCGTCGTATGCCGAGTGACATCCCATTCTATGCTCCTCACACCACCGTATTTCTGTGCAGACAACAACTAAATATAGTCAAGTGTCTCCTGTATTTGATTTTTCTTTTTATTTTGTATACTATGTTTACTTTGTCTGTGGTGTTTTGAAGCAGAGAATAAATATATTTCTATTCGATTCTATTTTATTCTAAAAACAGAATAACACTCAAATTTTTGGTCCTCTTGGCTGAAAAAACGTAAGTTTGAGGTAATGGCAGTCACATTTTTTTTACAAGAGGTAGTGCCATGCTGCATAGGAAGAGGTAGTATCATGCATGGTGCATGACGCTGCACCCTCCTATGCAAAGGAAATGGGCTGACACGATCGGGGAGGTACCCCCCGCTCACCTGATACTGCCGTAAAGTGACACCTACGGTGTCACCTTTCGGGCAGTTTGTGAGTAGCCGGTGGCCCATTGGTGAATTTTAGACTGGATTACTCTCTGTAGCCTTTAAATAAAGATTATAAAAAAACCCTCTTCACGATTAATATCTGTAAAACTTGAAGACATAAAAAATCATGTAAAGTGCCTGAGTGTACTTTTCTTTTCTGCCTTATGACTTCGTTACGAATCAACAATAGCACGTTCAATAGCCTGTTGAGCTACTGCAAACTTGCGGACTAGTCCTAAATTAAGAGCTCATGTTTCTTTACACGTCCTTTTCTTTTGGTAACGAAGAAGAATGCATTTACGCATGGCCCAGGGGGGGGGAGGGGAAGAAGGGCAACGCAACGGCACAGTACCTATGCATCGGTAGTCGCAAAAGGGCTCCGATTTACACGTTTGCCCCCATATTCTAAAAAAAGTCCGTCTTTTGACCTTTCTGACTTTTTGAACAGTGGCGGAAAAATTATTAAAAAAAAATATTATTCAACGTCAATTCAAAAACATCGAACGGAAATTGGTTTAAATAAGGGTTTTGTTACGAAACCCGCCAAAGTGACAAAAGTACTGGAAAATTATAAATATCGCTAAAAGTACTAGAATGTGTAACAAACAAATTGACGCGGAACTTGTTGAGACCCCAGCGAGGGTTGAACACCGCGAAGTATTCACACGAAGCAAGTGCGGCTCAGATTAAAGTTTAAGTTGGGAGCTCCTACAGAGCGCGTCACTTATCAGCTTGTTAAATAGTTCACACTAGAGGGTCCTCATCAACACGACTACATGTACATCAGATGAATTTAGTTTATTTGAGTGTACATTTTTGTAACAAATGATGTCCACTATCGAAAAAGTGACAACTATTGTGTTGTTTGTCGGTTTCGGTTTTCTCATTCGATGGGAGCAAATGCCTTACAATGTAGACATCATGAAGGTGGTAGTCATGAAAAGTATGTTTGTTTGCTCCTTACATAAAATAGTTCGGCCCACGAGGATTTTCTCATCACCGTCTCACTCCTTTCTTTACTGTCGAGATTTATAGAGGAAACTACCAAATGATCGTTTGATATGATCTTAGGAAGCTCGAGGGTCCCAATAAAACTGCCTTAGGACCTGCAATAAATTTAATTAGATGGGAGATAGTGTAGGTATGTTTCGAGGGACCTGCTTGGCTGGAATTGACACGGATAATGTAACACATTATTTAAGAGGAGATTGTTTACTATTAAACACATTGTTGGCACTTGTTTCTATGCGAAAATTTGAATGTATGTTCGTTATATTCTTTCATGCAAAAAGTATTGCACAGATTGGGATCGAAACTGGCACAGATATTGCCCGAAAAATAAATAAACGCTTTGAGTTTTGAGACATGTGTGACAATTTTTTCTTCAAAACTTATAAATGAATTTTTAATTTTAATATATACAGCCGAATCAGATTTTTTACGACTACCGACGCCCATGAACATCCACATAATTACTATGCCGATGACTGGGACCTACGTATTGAAATCAATTTAACAACCAATTGGAAAACTGAAGAAATGGCCATTGAGTTAAAACGTTCAAGTCATGTTGCGTATAAAAAAAATTACATCCTCTCCAAAAACATAATTCTCCTCACCAACCAATCAGGCAAGGACGACATTGCTCGTCTTTTGTGAATCATGCAAATGACTTGAATAACTTTGGAGATAAGAATAAAAAACGGTACTAGATAAGGGTGGAGGTGTCACGCGGCACGTGACCTTCGTTCACAAGTAGACATAACCTCTAAGACGAACGTGTCAATAATTTGTGATGCTTTCTATACATACACGCGCTTGAACGTCATCATCATTATCAGCCCTTATCGGTCCACTGCTGGACATAGGCCTCTTTCAATAAACGTCAAGACGACCAATCTCCTACCACTCGCATCCATCCCGGACCGGCTACTGCACGGGATCGTCTTCCCACCTGGTGAACGGTAGACCAAAACTTTGTTTTATTAAAAGCGGCCTCCACTCTAAAACCCTACTGGCCCATCTGCCATCTGTTCTTCTGAGTGTATGACCAGCCCATTGCCATTTCAGCGAGCTTATTCGTCGCGTGATATCAGATACTTTTCTTTTCTGCTTTATGACTTCGTTACAAATCAAAAATAGCACGTTCAATAGCTATCGCCTGGTAGGACTCGTCGCTGCCGAGCATCGCGACGATGATGCCCGACTTTGACAAGTCCCCTCCGACAAATGATATCAGATCGTGACGCAGCGCCGCCCATCTCGGGCACACCACAAGGGTGTGCTGGGCCGAGTCCACCGCCGCGTCACAATCGTGACAACGAGTCCTCGGCTCCCTGTGGGTCGTCCTACATAGATACTCCAACCAAAGCAAACATGCCCGGTGAGCACCGGCGTCAGACGGAAAGTGAGGGGAATGCGCCTACGGCGCATCCACCCCTCGAAGACCGGACGCGGGGCTTGTTCCGCGCCCACTTGTTCGGTCGACCCCAGGAATCCCTCTCGAAATCCCTTACGAGCTCCAGCTGGGTCTCCTCCTTGACTCGGACAATGGCCTACCGCAGGATCTTCAATTCCTCGACGTAAATCGTGTACAGCCTTTCATCCCTGTAGACGTCCTAGGGGCGTCTCCGCCTGTTTCGGGTGTACTGTCTCTTGGTTCCGTTGCAGGCGGCCCGGAGGCCGAAAAATTCAGCCGTCCACCAATAGAGCTCCCGCCGTTTACATGGACTCTTCGCGGCCGGCAAGGCCGCTCTGCAAAACGCAGTGAATGCGTCGCAGAGCCCACCAGCCACCTCGTCCACCCCTAACTCCAACGACACGCCTTTACGCAATATGAAGTAACTGATAACATAACGTATATGGATGTTCATAGGCGTCGGCAGTCGTAAAAAGGCAGTGTTTGCTGATTTGCCTCACTTTTCTGTTAAAAAAAACTGATATCACAACACTCCGAGGATTCACACGTGAACACTCTATTAGATATAGCATGGTTTGTAGCCTACCTCGTTCAAAATACACTATTCGCCACAAAAAAGAATTTTCAATTTGGGCCAGTAGTTCTCAAAATTTCGATTAGTGCATTCAAAGAAATAAACTCTTACTCTTATACTCTTCAGCCTTATATTATTAATATAGTGTAAGTAATAAACATCTGTGTACCTTTTACACCGCGTTAGTCTAAACCTATGCGCAGTATCGTAAGGACTTGTGTTATTAGAAATATATTTCGTACGAAATTTTATGTATTTAATTTTGTAATAATAGAAAATCAAATGAATTGCCTACAGTCTATAGAAACCTATAGTCTATACCTAAACGTAAATCCATGGCCTGGGCGGGACCCGAACCCGCAACATGTGACTTACGTGCGCGGCATACCCCGTGCTACCCGGTAATCTTTTGTCTCTAAAGCAATCTCCTCCAGAATTTGTTGATAAATTGTGACCAACAAATATAACTTCTGACGTGCTCTTTTTATTCCTTTGTTGGATGTAATAAAACAGAGGGTGTGCACGAACTTTTTATGCTACCCAAATGCCCAAAGGGTAATAAACAAAACCCTAGTACTAAGACTCTGTTGTTTGTCTATCCGTCTGTCACCAGACTGTATAACATGTATATCGTGAGAGCTATAAAGTAAACATTTTCAAACAACATGTATTTCTGCAGTCGCCATAAGAACAAACTATTTTTAAAGGGAGTCCCTTAACACAATAGAAAAAACCCAGATTTTTATAGATGGTATGGAGCTCTTCGAGCGCGAGTCCAACTCGAACTTGGCCGGTTTATTCTGTTCAATTCCTGTTTAAGCTCTCACAAAGCCCATGAATGATAACAAAGCCGTCTCCAGGTCCTACATGCACGAGAGCAAGCACCGGTCGTGCTAAATATAGCAGTCAAGTCGATAATTCCAATAGGTCTAGCGTTTTTCGTACTAAAAAGTTGCATCCGTTGAGTTTTACAGGTTTACCCGCTGGGGACCGCTATTTGGACAGTGGAACTTTTTTCCAAGGAATCCTCGCATATTTTCTGGTAAAAAATTCCCTTGTTATGATCATACAAAACATGCTTTCAGTAGTATCAACGCTCACACAAACTTCAGCGACCATTTAAATAAAGTAAATATCTACTCTATTTATTTCTACTATATTTTGCTGAACTCAACATTATTTACAGCTTTCCCAACTAAACAAAAATATTGAAAACAACATTCATGTTTTTCCGACGCCAATCGATTTAGGTTTCAACTAATCTAGGAATTGGGTAGCTTTCGATTTTCCAATAGCTTTTACACGTGAAAAGTAAGTTTTAGAGCTTATTCGATGAACAAGCGGCTTATTTCTGTCCATGAATCCTGTGGATTTATTTCCAGAAATAAAAAGAAATGCACACTAAAATTTTAAAAGCTTTCGTAGTGTGCTTTTTGAAAAACTTTGTCTGTATTTTGTTCAGAATCACTTACCTCTGGAATGTTCTGTATTTTATGGGACATTTTTTTTTCATTTAAAATCAAAGTTTTAGAAAGGCTTATATGCAGATTGATATGTTGTTGTAAAAGATACGCAAAGTATGTACAGTATAGTTAGTAGGGGGTAGTGACGTAAAACTTTGCATCTGAACAGGGCCGGCATGACTGGAGAGGTACGTCTCAAAATCAAAAGTATAGGCGGACAAACGAGCAAGTGGGGTTAAGTGGGATAAATACTATGCCGATGCGTTGCCCTCCTTTTAACCTCTCCCCTAATGGGCCAGTGACAATTAATAGTAATTTACAAAATTATTTGGACGTTGCTGCTTTACCATTTCACTCTCGCTCACATGACACCGCCTTTACGTTCGTGATGACTACGCTTTCGCGTTTCGTACAGTAGCCGGTGAACCACATATGAGATGGGGTAAAGGAGGGCAAACCATCTGTATACGAAACTGTTAATGGGGGTCGGTAGTCACCAACACCTCCAATTGTTCCTTGGTCCCCTTTAGAAAACATCTATGGAATAAAACGACCGACCAGCTATGAAGCGTTCTGGTCACTATCGCCACACACATACGCCTACATTACTCTGTACAAAATCTGACAGGGTAGCCATCACCTCTAGCTAACCTGATACCGACGACGATGACTAGAAACAAATAAAGCTGTCGATATAGGTATTACAAGGTAAAGTCTAAAAACGAGACTAGTATGCCAAGCAACGTATTTATTGAGTGTACTCAAACAAACCCGTCCGTCATTAGACTAATTAGTTTAACAAAGAAAGTATTTACAACCTTATAGTATTATAAGTTCGTGGTAAATATAACATTTAAAATGAAATCATATTAAATGATTATAAGATTCTGTTGGCCAAATTATATGAATCATAATAATTTTAATTAAGACTTAGGACTGAGCGAAACTATAAAATTTTTCACGATTTGACCCAAGATACTTTAGCTGTCTCACAAAAGTCCAATTAGATCCTAAAGGAGCCAACTCCCGGATTCTTATAACTATAACACTCATTCAGAATGAAATTTCCTCTTATATTTTAAGCCAGCACATTTCCGCTGTTATGGCAACAGGCACTTAAACAACCTATACCTAAAACCAGGAACCCTTCAGTAGTTAAAGCTCTGCAGCCTGTTAGCATACTCCCATGTATTTCAAAAATGCTGGAAAAGATTTTCCACGTACAGGTAATGAATTACATGAAGTTCAATAATTTTCTACCTGAAATGCAATCAGGTTTTAGAAAGCATAGAAGTTGTTGGTGGCCTAATTGATGTGGTTGATAACGATTTGACAGGCCAAGATGTGGGGCAGGGCGCAGTGCTGACTTTCTTTGATTATTCACGAGCTTTCGACTCCATAAAAGTCCCTCTTTTTCTTGGAAAACTGTCTTAATATGGATTTAGTAGATCTACTGCGGCATTGTTCTGCAGTTATTTAAAAAAGCAGGTATCAGACAGTATTAGCAACAGAAAGGTTTCCAGCGGTTTTCCATACACACTACTATCGACCGAGGTGTGCCACAAGGTTTTGAGGAGAATCTTCGCTTCGAAAGATATGTCAACACCACTATTGGTAACTGATTCTATCGTTTGGGACTACTATATCGCATTCGCTCATATCTTAGTACGCAACTGCGCGTAAGATTAAGCGAAACTCTTGTTTTATTCAAACTTAACTACACGGACTTACTGTATGGACCTAAACTATTGATGCGTCCGAAATTGTCGATTCAGAAGGTACAAAATGCGTGTGTTAGGTTTATTTGGGACATTCCACATCATTCCGTACCCTACAAAAGAAGAGATTCTAAACATGGATTATGGCAGGCACTTGCACCTTGCTTGTCTACTATTCGATGTGATCACATCTAGGTCACCTCTGTACTTCCATAGTCAGCTTAGCTGGAGAAGAGACGGTGATAACTCACATCGAACCAGATTACACTTATGTAAGCTTAGCATGCCATAGGTGCATTCACCTGCTTTTAGGGGAAGTTTTAAATACAGCACACACAGTGTTGGAGCAGTCTGCCTCCGCCCCAGCAAAAGCTGAGATCAACTCCTAATTTTAAGCAAAAGTATAAATTTTTATAACTGGAACATTTCTGCAGTCAATGATATGTGAATGGCATATATACATTAGCGACCCAGTATCATAATGCCTTGGACCTCAGCCGTTCGGTGAATTTTGTAAGCTAAGCGCAAAATACACGATTTTCATCATATCTTATAAAATATAAAATTGTGTTTGTATGGATTATGTTATGGTATGCAACTCACTTCGGCCTTTATATAATTTTGTCAACTAGAAGAATTAAGTTCCCTTTTGGTTTTAATAGTGTTCGTTTAAGTCATATTTTATTTTACTTTAAATATAAGGTGTCAGTGAAAATCAGCGTCATATCAGTACATACCTAATATAATAGTATGGCAGATACTGAGTGCCCACCTCTATTTGTTACAGTTACACCGTAATGATAACATTAATATGAGTATTGTATATTACATTACGTAATGAGTGTTACTAAACAACAAAAATGTAATCAATAAAATCGTTCTTTGTTTCTTTCTATATTGAAATTCATAAATATGAGAAAAAAATTCTGTCGAGCCTTTGAAATTTTCAATTAATTGTTATTATTATTCAATGACCAACTAACACACTAGTTGACCGTAGTTAATATAATATAGAGGTAAATAAATAAAGGTAAAATATAAAACTACTTATTCATTTGCAACTTTCAAAACAGACTTTATATTGAGGAAACAATATTTCCTCAATATAAAGTCTGTCAGCTTTTTTCCAGTTCTTTGGTGAAACTGTTACACCACAGATCACGTATGATCTGAGGATGTTTACTATAATGAGTGTGAATGTCACAATATTATTGTGTGGTTGACACGGTCTCTGTCTTATATTTTGCCGTAAATTCAGAGTGGCAATCAAAACTTTCTTGGGAATGTTCTTATTAGGGACGAGATAGTGGACACTTGTTGTGAGTTGCGGCCAGATATTTACTTTTGCAGGAATATAATATGCCCTAATGTTCACAATGACAGACAGTGGAAAATGGTTAACCTATGGTGTATGAGAATAGTTTACTTGTACTCGACAAGTGCATTAGTTCTAGGGGGACTTAGGAGCACTAGGAATATTAAAGTGCCTACCGACGCCCCTTGATGTCCACATATCTAAAATGCACATGTGTCACCCCCTTTCTCTCCTTCCAGTCCATCAGAAACTCATAAACCGCACGAAACTCTGCATAGCTGTTTCTTGCGGTATCATGTGAGTGATGCATTTGCTTTCAAATTTTACAATTTTTTTGCTGCATTACAGCGTAATTGGGCTGGCCCGACAGTGGAGGTACCTCTCGCTCACGCCGCAAAGTAACATCTGCGGTATCGTGTTTCGTGCGGTTTGTGAGTAGTCGGTGGCCCAATGGGGGCGTAAGAGGGCAACGCATCGGCATAGTAATTATGTGGATGTTCGTGGGCGTCGGTAGTTTCTCTCGTTTGCCGGCCTATTTTATAAAAAATATAACTGCCAGATATTATAACTCGTGCCATCGCGTATTATGTGGCATGTGGCAGGAGCAGGCTGAACCCTATCTTAGAACTGATTTCTAGAATATATCGCTATCTCAGTTTATTATTAACTTTTTGATAAGGTAAATAACTATATAAATGTATGATACACTAAAATACGTTAAAAGAAAAATAAGTAAAATACACCAAAACGAATTTCTAAGAGAGTATCGCTTTTTTCACGGTAATAAAATAATTAAAATACAAAAAAAAATCCAGCTAGTACTGAAAATTATTCGGAACATGCAGATGTTAGCAACATGTTTCTAGTACATTCGAATAGCACAATTTAGAACTAATAGGAATAAATCACAATCGATCATTTCCATGAGCGTGTCTGTAGCGGGTGACGTGGCGCCGCTGGATTGTAACACATATTTCACTTGTGGGTTCCGATTTAAACACAGTACATTTTATAGCTATCTCGTAAATTATCTCTTTGTTAATTCAACGTATACGTGAAGGTCATTAAAGAGCCGAGATATTATAAAATTTGTCATTGGAAGTAGAAATTATTAAATAAATTCCGATTTTTTACGCCTGTATACAAAATTTGAATTTATATAGGACTTTTATACTTTTACGGATTTTATCGCGGTTTATTTAATTATTTAACTAGTCCGACGTTTCAGAAGCTTTACAGCAACCACGATCACCGAAGGCCTGAGATGACAGATGTCCAGATATAACACATTTTTTATAGTTCAGGAGGCAAACGAACAGTTGACCCACTTGTAAGTAAGTGATCACCAACGCCCATAACATCCACAAAGTTTTGAATTTTGGCGCGAAGTTCTGTAATGGGATTCAGCTGTAGGTAGTAGTCCGAACAATTCCTCGGAACACTCCTCGTGATAAATTCGGCAGAATATACACAGTGAACTGACACCTCCACGCAAGGCAAGAGATTCAAGCTGGTTGGAAATACCTCAGCAATCATCGATCCGAGCCGGTCTACGCTGAATGCGGTAAGATGGAACGAGCTGATGTTGTGGGGCTCTAGCCAGTGAGAGCAGTACTCCATGTGTGGTCGGATCTGCGCTTTGTAAAGTTGTAGCCGATAACGCTGGTGTAAAGTACTGTTTCGCCCTCCTGAGCACTAATTTAGCCTTTATTTCCAGGTAACCGCGGAACAGACCGTTACTCGTGATTTTGACAAAACCGTGGAGAAATGACAGAGGGTGTTCCTTTAGCGGTAAGAAAGTACAAGTTATTAAAAGTACCCGAATAGTTATGACTATTTAGTTGTTCCGATTAACAGAAACATTGCCCACTTAATTATTATATCTTGATCCCAAGCATAGGAAAGAACAGAGCCATCTTGTGTATTGGGCGGGCACCACCGGGGAGGTACATTTTACTCCGCCATAGCGTTTCGTAAGGTTCGTGCGTAGCGGTTGGCTCCTTGCAGTGGAGGAGGAAAGGAAAATTACGCATTTACATGACTATTATACAGGAGTTTATGAGCGTTGGAAGTTGTCAAGAAGCTTCGACTATTCTTTGGTCCCAGTATAATATGATATGAAAATCGAGTAACACCAGCGTAACGTTGTACAGTGTTTATGCTGCTTACGTGTGTCGCGCACCTTTTAGTATCGAAAAAAAATTGCTTAACACCTTACGATGCAGCTGACGCACACAATATTCGTAATTCATTTTATGTACTGCCCGCGTCGAATAATATTTACTCATGCATAATAAATGCTTCCAAAACAAATTATAGAAATACAATTTTGAAAATTCAATTAATTGAAAGGACTATTAAAACAATATTCATTTACCAAATACGATGTTCTATATTAATTCTGAGCGGAAATAAAGCCTGTCTGAAATACACAAACGTTATTACTACTTTTGGTTTTTATGGACCCTTGAATGTACACTTTTTGTTTGATTAATTGTTTTGTACAAGTATTTTTAGCAATTCGTCCACGCTGCCGGTCGGCGCCATGAGTATTCCAACCTTTTTGTATGTTCCACCACTCTCCAAGTCCTACGCACTGACTGGTCGTGAAATTGTTTAAAAATATAATATACCGCAGAGCTTGAAGACGATAGTCTCCAACCAATGCGTTCTCCCCGTGATGACATACGGGGCCGAGACGTGGTCTCCTAACTCCTAACTTAGGACTGGTCCGCAAGTTTGCGTTGGCTCAACGGGCTATTGGACGTGCTATGTTGGGTATTTCTCTGTCCGACAGAATTCGTAACGAAGTCATAAGGCAGAGGACTGAAGTATCTGATATCACGCGATGAATGGGCTCGCGGAATTGGCAATGGGCTGGTCACGCAGAATAACAGATGGCAGATAGGCCAGTAAGGTTCTAGGGTGGAGGCCGCGTTTCGGAAAACGAAGTGTTGGTCGACCGTTGACCAGGAGGGTAGACGATCTCTGTGCAGTAGCCGGTCTGGGTTGGATGCGAGCAGCAGGGGATCGGTCGTCTTAGCGTTCTTTGAGAGAGGCCTATGTTTAGCAGTAGACCGATAAGGCCTGTTAAATGTATTGCCACAATAAAGGCATAACAGGGTCGGTTGCTATGTCACAATACTCTCTCTGCGAGAAGTGATGTGCATTTTGTGATAAGAATCCGTTAACCTGTTGAGGGTCTTGAGGCTGAAGTAATACTTTCTCATAACCTTTCTTTATGTGGACACACCCTCATCAAAAACTACCATAAGGGTTTGTGATAATAATAGTACTAGCCGAACTACGGACACGGCGGCCATCTCTGAATACTACTCAGGACATATTATAGTGCACAAGTGTGTGCTAATATTCTGATGGAACGTCAACACGGTACGACTGAAGAGAAATTGGGCGCAGGACTGAGCATAATCCGTTCTCCGTTGCCTGGACGCGGCCTACACCAACGACATCCCCACACTCAACGATCCTTCGGGAGAGGGTGAGGTGGATGTCATGCTCGCGCTGTTCGCCGACGACAGCGCTTACGTAACCTCGTCCCGAAAGCCGGAGCTCGCAACTGGGCGCATGCAGCGCATGCTGGACCGGTTGCCGGAGTGGCTCGACACGTGGCGCATGTCCGTCAACGTGGATAAGACGACGGCGCTATATGACAGCAAGAGGCGCTCCATGCCGGGGCGGTTAAAGTTTAGAGGCCAGGATGTGTCCCCAGTCGTGTATCTCGGATGCAGTATCGACCGCGCGCTGCGGATGGGCTCGCGGGTGGACCGAGCGGTCAACCAAGCGAGAACAGCCCACGCTTTGCTGTGGCCGGTACTAGCGTCCGGACTTCCTACACGGACGAAACTGGGGATTTACAAGACATATATCCGGTCACGCCTCACTTACGCCGCCCCCGCATGGTACGCGCTAACCTCCCAGGCCCAGCGGAAACGCCTGCAATCCCAGCAAAATATATCCCTACGGGTCATCACGGGTGCCGGTCGCTACGTCCGCAATGATGTGATGGCGCGTGACTTGCGGATAGAGTCGCTGGATGAGTTTGTGGTTCGATTGTCGAGCGCTATGTTTAATAGGGCAGTTCCACCAAGCGGACTAGGGACTGCGTGTCCTACGATCCGGACGAGGATCACACATGCGCACGCATGACACACCCAATCGCAATTCACCAAAGTCACAACATACCACATAACACACAGGCCTTAAATGGGCCTACATTTCCCTTAGCCAAAAGCCAGGATAGCAAACCGCAATTTTATTGCCGCCCCGTTACCGAGGGGATAGTCATCCCCTTGCGACCCAACCCGGGTTATGAGGTTCGCCTCGATGCCCGTAACCCCCCACAGTTTCTGTGGAGAAGACCAGCAGTGATAATCCGTTCTACAATGACTTCTAACGCACTCGGAAACGCATGCTGTCTCACTCTTGCCGAAAGGTGAGGGAGTGATAGTGCCGTCCCGCTTGCGCCATAGCCCTCTCGTCCTTGTTGAGAACGCGGTGCGCAATAGTTATATTCCTCGCCGTGTTCGGAACTCGGGCGTAGCCCAATTCGCTTTATATGTACATACGTGCATGATAGTGTATTAAGTACGCACGAGAAATCGCCAGACCACAACAGGCCCGCCGCACCGCGCGGCACACTCTCCGACCTTTGTGAAGAAAGGTCCGGGGAGTGGACAGCGAGTCAGACGGAGGACCGGCCCCTCTACTACAACAAGTAAGTAAGTCAAGCATAACAGACCGCATTATAGTGAGACGCCCAATTTTCCCCAATGGATGGAGGAATTCCAGGAGGAGTTGGAGAGGTTCTCTCCTTAAGAGAGACCCGATAAAGTGGTGGCCTTGGCCAGCTCATCGCCGTCGCTATCACCGTCTCCGCCCCAGCAAACAACACTGTCCACACAAAGCACCAGCTCGACGACGCCTGGACGAGCACAGATAGCAACGCCGCGGAGCTCACGGCCCTGGGCTCCCCTGTGCGCTTCGTGTGCCACATGTCAGCGAGTGGTGGCAGAGCCAGCTGCCTGTACCATGCCCAACTCGAGCGCATGGACGGCGGGGAGCTGAGCTGATGACTATGAGGTCAAGGAGCTGCTCTGCAAGACGGCGGTAGTGGTGGAGGGGTGGAGGCGCGAAGGGCCGTCACAGTGCCATCACTGCCAGCATTTCGGTCACTCCTCCATGAACTGCCACCGGCAAATCCGTTGCGTGAGATGCGGGCAGAATCACGCGGTCGGCGATTGTTCTCTGCCCAAGGGCGCCACACCGACGTGTGCATACTGCGGCGGGCCGCATACCGCCAACGACCGTAGGTGCAGGGCCTACATCAGGAAGGCAAGACTTTAAGCTTTAAGCTCAGAACGCTGATCCCGACTAATCCCGGGGTCAAGCAGGAACAGGCCCCGAAAGAGAAGGCTGGGAAGTCAGACCCCCTAGTCCCCACCTGCGGAGTCGTTGGGGGAGGGATCGAATATCGACCAGTCCCGACGCTGTCGACACCGGCGAACCCCTCCACAGCCAGACCTCGCGCTCCTCCCTCCGCCCCCAAGAAGAGGAAACGGAACAGGCCTCGAAAAAGGCAGCCGCAATGCTCGCAGGAGCACGCTGAACATCCAGAGGCAGACTCTCCCTCCCCCGAACACGGAAATCGCGACCCACCAGGCCGACAAGGGAGCAGGCGCACCGCAGCCAGCCACCCTAAGGCCTACTACATCTGCACCCAGATCAACACCACACACAATACCCTCAGTACCCACCACCAAGTAGACACTCCGGGGCCCCGTCGAGCCTATGGACACAGCCCTGCCGGAAAGTCGTCCCTGGTTCAACACTGGCGAGCTCAGGGAGATAATCGCTGAGATCGTCAGGGAGGAACTCAGGCAAGTAATCAGGGAGGAGCTAACTCGTCTGCTCAGGGACCCCAGGATGTGGCCGCACACAGCCACATGACAGACGACTTCGACACCGCACACATCCAGCCAAAAGGGAACCGGTGATGGATCGTAAGTAATTGCGAATTACCTACTGGAACCCAGGCGGCATCCGAGGGAAATAAATCAGACAGCTCGCCCAGGAGTACGACATTCACGTCATACTGTTGGGGAAGACATGTCTGGGGCCTGGACAGGAACTCAAGATGGCGAAATATACCGTGTATCGCAGGGACGAGGTGTCGCCGAGTGGCAGGGCGTACAGAGGTGCGGCAGCGCTCGTTCGGTGGGACATCGTCCATGTCGACTTGGACCTCGACCCCTTCTCCGACATAAACACAACCGGAGTAGTTGTGCAAGTGTCTGGAGAGGAGTTGAGGATCTATGCGGCATACAGGCCTCCCACATACCACTTCGACCTCACCGGTGTCCATCGCGTACTGGATGGCGGGGGCCAGGTGTTAGTTGCTATGACTTGAACTCCAAGCACACCGCTTAGGGATCGTCCACCATCAACCGCACCGGTGCCAGACTGCAGGCGGATTCGGAGCGACGGGGATACACGGTGCATGGGCCCTCGTGCCCGACCCACGTTCCGTCGGATCACCGGCAGAATTCGGACATGTTGGACATCGACATTCACAACAACGTCCAATTCACACTGGACATGGAGGTGCTGTATGACCTGGATACGCAGCATCTACCGGTCCTAATCACATTACACTCGACGGCGGTCAAGCCCTCTTGAAGAAGCGGGAACGGACCAGACAAAGGGTTGATTGGCAGGTCTTCAGAGACTGTATGGCCGACTTCACTATCGACGGGCAGCTCGAGACAGAGAGAGGTGGAAGCTGCGTCATGTAGTCTCACAGATAAAATCCGGGAGGCACAGGCCGTGGCGACCGTCACCACGCCGGTCGAGGCGCGCCATTGGAGTGACTTGCCCGACTGGCGCTGCTGGGTGTGGTGTGAATTGTGTTTGTAGGTGGCTGGCGTGCATGGCTGCTCGTGTCTGGGCGTTGTAGTGACGTTGGCCGTTTGAGTCGGTGAGTAGGCTGATCATGGTCCTCGATCCGGTGAGTCGTCTGTTCAGGGCGTAGAGGGATATGTCGCCGGCGCCGGCTCGAGCGATGGTTCCCTCCCAGTCGGCCCCTCGACAGTCCCTCGCCCTTGCAGAGACGTCCTCAACGAGTCGATTGAGATCAGCCTTGATCAGCGGGTCGCGGGTCCGGGTCCAGACCCTCCTCAACTACCTTTTCTTCCTGAGATCAGACAGGAGGGAGGGAGGGAGGTCACTCCAGTGGAGCGCCTCGACCGGCGTGGTGACGGTCGCCACGGCCTGTGCCTCCCGGATTTTATACGCCCTGCCACTCGGTGACACCTCGTCCGGCAGGGACGAGGTGTCGCCGAGTGGCATTGTACAAGCCTTGTCATAACGGTTAGGCTGTGTGGCCCATGGTGAACCAAGACAGCTTAGTGAAACGCACTAATATCATACATCCTTCCACATTTGCATTGTATATTTAATTTCTTAACCATTCACCTGTCAATATTCATACGATCATAATCCCATCCACTGCTGAAGGTATCCTTGTCACTTATCCTTTTTAGGTATATATTTATACATTTCTGTGCATTCTTATTTATAGTAAAAGGGGGCAAACGAGTAGGTCAAGCTTTTTCATGGCTAAGATGCCCATCCGCCTAAATATTCGGTAGGCATATTGCCCCGGTACTCTCCTCTCTAATGGGTATTCGGAAACTAACAAAGCGCACGAAGTGAGTAGTTGTCACTTCGCGGCAGTATCATGTGAGCAAGGAGATCCCAGGCTGTGCTGGCCCAATCCGGCGATATTGTCACTAGCTCATACATCTATATTAGTTCAGCTTCCTCGTCAGATCGGCATTCTGAATCTCCTCGTGCTGTCGAAGCGCTTCTCTTCTCTGCCAAAAACAAAATCGAATGTGAATATTTACACAGCATGAGAGACAACAACTAAAAGGAACGTACATACGCGGCCGCAGCCGTTCAAAGGCAACCTACGAGTGCGTACTGTGAGTACGTACTGCCATAATTTATTCTTTCCTTCCAACGGGCCATCTCCAAACTATACTTAACGTGGAATACTTTTTACTTTGCGGCGGTATCGTGGACTGCGTAACAAAAATAAATCAACGCCTATTTCTAACGGCAGATGACGAGAGATGATGCTGACGAGTGCAATTATGTCGACTTTTTCTCGTGTAATTTTTAATATAAAACCCTTGGGCGGAAAAAGTTTATTAGTTACAGAACGAGAAATTGTCACAAAATGAAATTACATCAGTCCTCGTGCGAAAAGTTGATCCCCTGAACTTGTGATTTTATTTGCCAAGAGGGCGTCATGGGGTGTCAACACGCACAGACATGAAGACGTAGTGGTAAAGTAGCGTGTATGCCGCACACGTAACGCCAGCGGTCGCGGGTCAGAATTCCGCCAAAGTCACGAATGTTTGTCCATAGATGCTAGTCTTTCGCTTCGCTAACTACCTCGCGATTTTACCATATAGATAATATAGATGGAGAAGGGAACACAGCTCAAGTCGAATACAAATATTATTTATTACGTTATCTGTCTCCATTCTTCATTCGTTTCTCTCAGCTCGGACCTCCAAGGCAACTTCTGGCCGCTCAGCTTTAACCACCCCGTCAAGTTGCGCCTCGTGCTGACGAATAGGGATGCCGTTTTCTCCACGTTGACGGACATCCTCCATTTTTCGAGCCACTCCGGCAGTCGATCCAGCAGGCGAAGCATTCGCCCGGCTGCTAGCTCCGGCTTTCGGGACGAGGATATATAAGCGCTGTCGTCTGCGTACAGCGCGAGCAAGATATCCGTTTCACCCTCTCTCATTGTGTTGTTGAGCGTCGGGATGTCGTTGGTATAGGCCGCGTAGAGGAAAGGGGATAGACAATAGCCCTGCGGCACTCCAGAACGTATGGCCCGCAGGGAGGAACATATGGCCACCTGAGGGACCTGGCCCCGCTACACGCGTGACCACTTGACGGGCGGTCGTACCCACGTGAGCTCGCGTATCCCGTGATCCGTAAAAGAATATTTCAAATCGTTCCATTTGTTTTGGAGTCTATTCGATGCAAAGGAACAAACTATAAAATCTTAATAATATTAGTATAGATTATTCTAATACAGCTGAACAGATTTTTGTTTGTTTGTTTAAAGTACGAGACTATTATGAAAACATGTTGTTGTGTATGATAGCTACATTCATGGAGAAGGCTATAGAGTATGATGCTACAACCAATAGGACTGGAGTTACGCGGGGAAAACTCATTGGGAAACTAAGAAACAACACAAACAGTTATATGACGGTGACTGACCGGCTTGGAGAATAGAGGAAAGATGTAGAAGCAGTGCTGTATTTGTATACCGAATCTTTCAATGCGCACAGAGCTGAGAGAAACGAATGAAGAATGGAGACAGATAACGTAATACATTTGTATTCGACTTGAGCTGTGTTCCGTTCTCCATCTATATTATCTACATGGTAAAATCGCGAGGTAGATAGCGAAGCAATAAACTGGCATCTATGGACAAACATTCGTGACTTTGGCGGAATTCTGACCAGCGACCGTCGGCGTTACGTGTGCGGCATACACGCTACTTTACCACTACGTCGTCATGTCTGTGCGTGTTGACGCCCCCTGACGCCCTCTTGTCAAATAAAATCACAAGTTCAGGGGATCAACTTTTCGCACGAGGACTGATGTAATTTCATTTTGTGACAATTTCTCGTTCTGTAACTGATAAACTTTTTCCGCCTACGGCTTTTATATTAAAAGTTACACGAGAAAAAGTCGACATAATTGCACTCGTCAGCATCATCTCTCGTCATCTGCCGTTAGAAATAGGCGTTGATTTATTTTTGTTACGCAGTCCACGATACCGCCGCAAAGTAAAAAGTATTCCACGTTAAGTATAGTTTGGAGATGGCCCGTTGGAAGGAAAGAATAAATTATGGCAGTACGTACTCACAGTACGCACTTTGCCAGGTTGCCTTTGAACGGCTGCGGCCGCGTATGTACGTTCCTTTTAGTTGTTGTCTCTCATGCTGTGTAAATATTCACATTCGATTTTGTTTTTGGCAGAGAAGAGAAGCGCTTCGACAGCACGAGGAGATTCAGAATGCCGATCTGACGAGGAAGCTGAACTAATATAGATGTATGAGCTAGTGACAATATCGCCGGATTGGGCCAGCACAGCCTGACATCTCCTTGCTCACATGATACTGCCGCGAAGTGACAACTACGCACTTCGTGCGCTTTGTTAGTTTCCGATGACCCATTAGAGAGGAGAGTACCGGGGCAATATGCCTACCGAACATTTAGGTGGATGGGCATCTTAGCCATGAAAAAGCTTCACCTGCGCGTTTGCCCCCTTTTACTATGATATTAGTGCGTTTAACCAAGCTGTCTTGGTTTACCATAGGCCACACAGCCTAACTGTTATGACAAGGCTTGTACAATGGCGGCACCCTACACATCATACATTTAAATCTAGTCATTCGTACTGTGTTACATACATCTATTATTTACAAACCTATAAAGTTATACACAAATATAAGTTAATGCGGCGGAAAAAAACTCCTCTTTATTTACTAAGAAAGCCGAGTTTATTCCATGTAGAGTAAAGAGACCAGATTCATTAACGTTGCTAATTACTCTTAACTTCAGTAACAATCAACCTCTTTAATATAAAGTGATATGTAAAGTTACAAATGGCTGCCACTAACTCAAACTAACGCTGGACGCTGCCAAGTGGACAGTTTAGAGTGGCAATTGTTTTTGTGTCTTGGTACCGCCGTTCCGGGAGCCAAGACGGTCATAAATCCGCTTGCCAATTAGCCATTCCTAGTGGTTTTATTTCACTCTCATTAGTTCCGTGTCTTTAGATTATATGTTGTTTACAAATACCGACTTTCAATTAATTCACGGATACTTTGCATCGATTATAAAACTAACATATTATTTATTTATATTCTACACACGGTAACAAATATTGTTATCTTTATATATTTTATTATTATTATTTTATAGGTTTATATATTAATTTAAAGTAAAATATGGCTCAACTCGGTCCGGAATTATTATTGTGTATTTATATTATACAATGTAATTTTCTTTTATAATCTGTAGAAATCTTGTATACTGCATACCCTTTAACAATTATTTATAACAAAAATCAGAAAATACACGTATATTATTTTATTATGTTTTTTTATTAATACTTGATAACGTAGCGGCGACAGAAATATGTTATCTATGAAAACTTCGTCTCTAGTTGTCATGGTTCATGAGATACAGCCTGGTGCAAGATGGATGGACGGACAGCGGAGTCTTATTAATAGGGTTCCGTTTTTTACCCTTTCAGTGCGGAATCCTAAATTCACTGACTATCATATCGAGTTTTCAGTTAACGGAAGGAAGGAGAAATACCTATATGTACAGGTAAAGATTTTGTAACAAATGAGCTAAAAATATCAAGCTTGTAACATTTTCCTCCAGTGATACAAGTTAGCGCCAATTTTTTTGCACTTATGCTGGAAGGTTGTGCTAGATCTATCGAAGCTGTTCAGTCTTCGTGTCGTGTTACCTCCATAGTCCACGCTGGCTAAACTTCATAGTTGGCCAATTTTCATAACGCTGCTAGAATTTAAAAAAATGTTTCAGCTTACATCATGTTAGATGTGTCTAGCAGTTTATCTACCACAATGTAACTCATTTGGTAGGGACAATGTATTTTTAGATTGCCAAATTATATAGAAATCAATTCTGGAGCTTTGTAGTGAATAAGTGAAGATCATACGTACAAATTGTCATAATAACTAGTAAGATTATGAGGCATGATTTTGCTTGTTCCTGCTACGACTCTGTTTATAAAGTACAACAATACAACAATCCCCTAATGGCTCAGGCAGGGAGAACGATGTGTCACAAATTACGATCCTTAGCCTTGCTTCCGCCACCAAACATTACTCTCTTCATACAAGCATCTCTTTGCTTAACTGGAGGCTCCAAACACATTAATATGAAATTTAATTCGGTAACGTGAATAATTTTTCTATTATTTTTTTTATTATTATTATTATACACATATATAGTACCCGATAAATCTGAATATGGTATGTTATTAAAGTAGGTATGTGTAATGTAAGTCAGTGAAATAATAAGGGAATAAACGTTTATTCTTCAGCACACACTGCACAAGGAAGCGACATAATTATAACATTTCGCACACAATAATCTAATCAAACACTATACACAATTGGCAAAAACAATAAACATAAGAGTTACAGATAAAAATGAAAAAAGAATTAGGAAGTGTTATACGAGGGTGGATCTAAAAGTTCTTAGCCCGACCAAGAAAATGAAAGAAAAGTGGACCTAAATTTATTTTTATTATTCGCCATAGTCTAGAACTAGTTAAACACATCTTCCACCTGACCTGCAACTTGTTTATCCCCTCGAAAAAAAAAGATTCCGGAAGGTCGGCGAAATAATCGTTTACTGCGACTATCACCTCATCTTTGGTCGAAAATTTCTAGCCACCCTAATGTTTATTTTAAATTTGGAAATAAATGATTTTCCGAGGGGGCTTAATCCGGCGAATAAGGTGGGTGGGGCAGCAATTTGTAGCCACAATCATGGATTACAGACATTGTTTCAACCGAAGTGTGAACACGTGCATTGTCTTGATGAAACAAAACATTCTTACGCAACATTCCCGGCATTTTTTCTTTTATTTCTTTCTGGAGTATCCGTAAAAGGTTACAATAATAACTAGAATTTATAGTTTGACCTTTCTGTAAATAATCTGTAAAAATTATGCCCTTCGCATCCTAAAAAACAGAAGCCATGACTTTGTTAGTCGACTAAACGACCTTAGCGTTTTTCGGTGTAGGAGAGTCTGATCTTTTACACTGTTTGGATTGTTGCTTTTATTCAGGTGTATGGTGGTGAACCCAGCTTTCATCCACGGTAACAAATCTATACAAAAAGTCCTCGGGATCAGTCTCAAAATGTACCAAACAATCTCGGGAAATTGTGTATCGAACTCGTTTTTGTTCAGCTGAAAGCAACCTTGGGACCCAGCGAGCAGAAATCTTATGGAACCCCAACTCTTTCGTTATTATGTATTGCACTCGGCCATAACTAATGTTTGTTATCTCAGCTATCTTACCAATGGTCAAACGTCGGTCACCCAATACGAGATCACAAATTTTATCGATGTTTTCTTTCGTGGTAGAGGATGTAGGCCTTCCACTCCTAGGATCATCTTTAATGCTCTTATGACCGCGCTTAAACTCAGGTACCCACCTCTTGACACTGGAATACGATGGAGCAGACTCCCCCAAAGTGCTCACCATATCTTGATGGATGTTTTTTGGTGATTGGCCTTTTTTATTGAGGTACTTAATGACTGCACGGTGTTCAATTTTCTCCATTATTAAAAATTGCGTCAAATTGCTTCAAACAAATAATCACAGAAAATTTATGTTGCGCAGCATCGGAATCAAACTGCGCACAATAAATCAATATGACACAAACCAACAAATGACGGTAGATTTAAAAAGATGTCATAGCTCCATGTAGGTTAGGCCATGAACTTTTAGATCCTCCCTAGTAGCAGCAGGACGCCTCACACAACGGCATATCCTCGGCTTCAGCTCACTATCTGAAACTTCTTTTAACCTTTTACCACTGCCCTCTACCCTACTCTGTACTCTAAACCCAACACCGATTTCAGGGCAACCATTTTAGTTCTATTTTATGTGAAACCTTTTATCATTAATAAACCCCAATATAATGTTACATCATCTATTTTGTACATAATATTATACATTATATTTGTAATTAATACGCACCTCCGTGTTCTTCCGATCTGTATTTATCTTACCGTGAATGTAATAATAAATTATTATCCCACGAGCGTTGGCTAAATATCTTGTTCTTTTATGAGCTACGTTGTTATTTTATACTTATATTGTGTTTTGTAATACGCGTCTTCAGGTTTCATTATCTTCTGATGACTACAGGTGCACAAAAACATCCGCATAAAGGTGATACAGCTGATGCGTTGTCGTTAGTTCCTCCTGCCTTCTAATGGGCCACAGTTTACTCACGCACCGCACGAAACGGGACAACAAAGCTGTCACTTTTGCATCATACACACACACACACACACACACACACATACGGCGGTACATGATACCATGATGCCAACTAGAAAATTGATAAGAAAGCGAATACCTTTGATAAATATTCTTTAATCACAAGAAACCTTCTAGTAGCTTATTTTTTTTCATTACCCCAGCACCGAGTGTGACAGAATTTAATTCCGTAGAGTTGAAAATGTTCTGACACGCCCGCTCTTTCATGTTTAAAGAGGGAATATGGGACCGTATTATTTTTACTATACATTTTTTTTTTTGGTTTTACTATAACTACTAAGCTGTGTATGCTGAAAAAAGGACCCGCTGAGTTTCTTTCACCTGTTCTTCTCAGGTCTGGGTTAAGGTTGAGCCGGTAGTAATGCAGTGACGACGTTTAAGGAGAGATTCGTAAAATCCAATTTGGGATAAAATATTTTGTTTTTTTCGTCCAAATTTTGATCGAAATTTGGCAAATAATGGACACAACTATCTGGAATAACGCAATAGATTTTTTTTATCGAAGTAAATTCTTGTAATACGGGAAAGAACTGAAGACCCAGCTTAGTGCTTATAGCTTAATTATGTTATTTACACTCGTATAACCTGCATTGCTAACGAGTTGGATGAGCGCGAGGATTCAATACCTATTTTGGAATGGTCATGGGTCCTACGATTGGCCAATCGAAGTCTCAGAACTGATGGTAAAATGATGGTGTCTATTGCGACTACCGAGAACCTGTGCGGCAGTAACACCATTATATACTAGAAGACTGGGCTATGCTGTGTTGCGGATATAGGTGATTCGGTTGACACGACCTGGGATGTACCTCTCGCTCATATGATACCGCCGCAGTACCGCAGTGAGAACCATGCTGTAGTGTCTCACGTAGTTCATGAGTGTTCGGTGGCTCCGCGGAGAGGATGGAGCCAGAAGGAGATAATTATTCTTATGTCTAAGAGCGTTTGTAATCATATTCTCCGGCTGCACATTTGCTCCGTTATGCTGTTAAAACTTAGAGTAATAAGCAAACAGATATTTTAAACATATATTTTAAAGCGGTGCATGCTTGTGAAAATATGCAGCGCATCTTTTTATATAGCATAGGGGGCAAACGAGTGATAGGAGAGTTTCCACTACGACCGGCGCTATCCGCATTATTGTCACGCAGATTCGGTTCAGACTCTCGGTTATCTTCTAAGTTTGATTTTGTATTACTTTAATCGTCTTATAAGTAAAAATGTATTTATTTAATTAAATAAAAAATCGTAGTCGGTTTACATGAAAATATTTGACACATAGATTATACTAATGATAGAAATCAGTGGAATTTGTTTGTTCACTTGAGTGAAGCTGCTAATCTCAGGATTTACTGGCCCGAATTGAAGGACATTTTGTGTCGAATAGTCCACTTATCGAGAAATACTCGCTATATACCATGACACTACGACTTATGGGACCATAATTACGCGGGCGACACAGCGGGATGATGCTAGTTTATGTCCGCCAAGCTCGGGCTGGATTACTGACCTTACTAGACCGAACATTAATTTATACCACTACGAGCGGACGTACCAAGTAACTTTAGACAGGGTCATAATTCAATTTTGCAATTGGTTTTGCTTATTATGTTAATTATTGAGATATCTGACTTTGCTTTATCCATTCCACAAACGTCAATGTATTTGGCTGTCTTAGAACTGAATGATTCTCTAGAGTTATTTGTGGCTCGTTCTAAACGAAAATATTTTTGAATGAACTTTGATGACACTTGTCACATATGTAGTTTTTTTCATAGTAAAAGGCAACACCGGATCAGTTGGGGGAATCTGATGATTTCCGATACTGGCTCACGACATCGTTATGCAGGTTTATTGCCCCCTTCCTTCCTCCCATAGCCCTAAACTACGTGTGGAACAGGACATTACAGCTGTCAGCTTACTGTGGAATGTATGCCAGAGATGTCTCTTCGGTCGTGCCGGCCTAATTCGACTGCAATTTGTCATCCAAATTATGTAATAAAATATATATCTGAATATGTTGATATACTTGAAGTGTCAAAAAAGACTGCCCCTGATAAGACGGTAGACGGGCCGTCCGCTGTGGCGCGCCTGCACCGCACGCTATAGGGAGACTATGGTAACCATAATGAGCGGTTTGAATACCTGTTTTTTGTTCGAAATAACTTCCCATATTTTCTTCTAACTATACCAAGTACCATGTTTTATGAGTGATGGAAATATCTCACCATTCGGGCTGGGTCTTGCTTCCTCCTCGTTTATTACTTTTCTATAGTAACAACCTTCGGACAATACTTGATTAGTCTGATCATGTCATTTATGCCACACTCTGAAAAATAACCAGGTTAATTATTTCATGCAGTGTGTAATGTAATAATAATTGAACTTATTTAAAATGTAAAACCATAGCACATAATCAAAATTACATACCACTACGTATCTGATAGTAATTTTATATATTCGTTTGTTTTGCATAAGAAAATACAAATAGTTTTTTTGTGTGTGTAATTTTCAATTTGAATGGTGAATTTACCAGCAAATGGAATCTGCATAAACCTACATACCCAATTAACTGAATGCCGATTGTAAATTTAAGTGTGTGCAGACATAGTCTTCTAGATTACATGGGTAGCTCTCATGCAACATTGCAGCTAAATTGGTCCAGCACGACCGCGAAGGGTGCCTTTCGATCAAACGACACCGCCGTTAAGTGACATATATACTGTAGTAGATTGTGGACTGCGGTTTGTGAGTAGCCGTGGCCCAAAAATGCCTGACAATAATGCAGATGTCTATGAACTTCGGTAGTCGACAAAAAGTTTTAATTCTCGTTTGCAGCAAAAAAGTGGTATACCACACTTACATACTTGTTCGAGTGGCAAGGCACTCCCACCTAGCGCCAGGCCAAAGACACTTAGGGCGGTGTCACGAGACTCAGTATTGAGCCCTCAATAGTGCAAGCTTGTGAAAATCGAACAACAAAGCAAAATTATTGTGTCCTATTGTGTCATGGAGATGACATGATGAAGGTGACTGGGGGAACAAAATATTGATAGCGCAAAGTTGTGCGGGGAACCACTGGGCAGGTCTTTTTAAATGGTCGCTTTCGAAAGTACAGTAATCCGTCTTGAATTTGTGAGTGGAAAATCATAAAAAATAATTGGGATTATACAATTGTATAAAAAATTGGTATACTATAAAAAATTGGTTCCAATAAAATAATTTTGATAGTTTAAGAGATGTTTTATGTTTGTTGCTACGGAACTATTTATAAGCGAGTCCGACGCGCTCCTGAGGCCAGGAGTAGTATAATGAGACAAACAGGCTCCTCTCTGGTAACATCTTAACAACGAACGCAATAAACTTGTTCGTCTGTCTTGAACAATAATTTTGAAAACTGTAAAAAAATATTTTAATTTGTAATTTTGAAATTTGTATCGTAACTAGTTTTTTCTGTAGATATTCAACAATCTCGTAAATTATCGAACTCTATTTGTCGATTTAGGAATTGTACTTTTTATTAAAAAATCTAAAAACAAGACCAATACGCGAAAAAATGCATTTATGTTCACTCAAACATACTCCAGTTAGGTTAACTAGTTTAACAAAAATGTTATCAAGAACTTATAACATTTACCCGTGAATACAATAATCGAAATGAAAACTTATTAAATGAGAATAAGATTCTTTTGGCCAAATTATAAGAAATACAATAATTTTAATTACGACTGGAGGAATTGGACTGAGACGACCTATACAATATTTCACGATGCGCCCCAAGATACTTTAGCTCCCTCACAAAAGACCAATTAGATCCTAAAGGAGCCAACTCCCGGATTCTTATAAGTATTATACTCGTTCAAAATGAAATTTCCTCTTTTACTAAGATTTGTAAATACGAGGAAACCTCCATTTGAGAGAAAAGCTTTCGGAACAACCTGCTCAGCATAATAATCTTTATCTGTCTTCATTTATTTATATTTGACGCATAGATTGTCAACTAATTGTTATTATTATTCAATGAGCAACTAACACCCAAGTTTAACGTAGTCTATGTAATGTAGAGGTAAAATATAAAATTACTTACTCAAGTGCAACATTCACAAAAAAATATTTCCTCAATATAAAGTCTGTCAGCTTTCCTTCAGTTCCATTGTGAAACTATTACAACACAGATCACTTATGATTTGAGGATGCTTACTATAATGTGTGTGAATGTCACAATAGTATTGTTATTGACACGGTTTCTATCTTACACCTTCCTGTAGATTCTAAATGGCAATCAAATTTTTCTTGGGAATGTTCTCATTAGGGACGAGAAAGTGGACACTTAATACGAGTTGCGGCCAGATGTTAACTGGTGGGGGGGGGGGGGCAGATGTTAGCAACATGTTTCAAGTACACACGAATGGCGCAATTTAGAACTATAAGGAATAAATAAATGACAATCGATCATTTCCATGAGCGTGTCTGTTGCAGGTGACGTGGCGCCGCTGACGGATTGTAACACATATTTCTCTTGTGGGTTTCGATTTAAATAAATTTCATTTTTTATAATTGTCTCGTGAATTATTTCTTTGTTATTTCAACGTATACGCGAAAGTCACTACAGAGATATTTTAATTTGTCATTGGAAGCTGAAGTTATTAAATAAATTTAAATTTCGCATGCACGTATACTAAATTTGAATTTATATTTAACTAGTCCGACGCTTCAGATTTACAGCAACCATGGTCACCGGTGGCCTGAGATGACAGATGTCCAGATCTAAGACATTTTTTATAGTATAGGGGGCAGACGAGCAGTTGACCCACTTGTAAATAAGTGATCACCAGCGACCATAACATCCGCAAATCCAGAGGGCTCGGAGATTCGTTATGAAGGGTATGAGGAATGGGCTATAATATCAAGAAATAGTGCGTAGGAAAAACTTGCACTTAAGACGCACGGTAGAGGACTCCGGAACATCGAGAACCTTTGAATTTTGATGCGAAGTCCTGTAATGAAATTCAGGTGCAGGTGTTAGTTAACAATTCCTTGGGACACTCCCAGTGATAAATGCGGTAGAATATGCACAATGATCGGATATCTCCATGCAATGCAAGAGTATCAAGCTGATTGGAAAGACCTCTGTCATCGATTCGAGCCGCTCTACGTTGAATACGGAATACTGGCTTTAGCGTTCAGCTTGTGTGTAGCCGGTGGCTCATTGAAGTGGAGGTGGAAAGGATGATAGCGCATTTGCATAACTATTATACAGATGTTTTTGGGCGTCGAAAGTTTTCAAAAGGCCTTGACTGTTCTTTGGTATCCTTCTCTCTTATAATGTAATATAATTAAAAATGAAGTAACACCAGCGTAAGGTTGTACAGCATTCATACTGCTTACATCTGTCGCGCACCTTTTAGAAAAAAAAGAAATAATAATAAATATTTCCAAAACAAATTATAGAAATACAATTTCGAAATTCCAATTAATTGAAATGACCATTAACACAATATTCATTTACAAAATACGATGTTCTATATTAATTCTCAGTGTAAATAAAGCCTGTTTGAAATACACAAACGTTATTACTATTTTCGGCTTTTATGAACCCTCGAATGTACATTTTTTGTTTGGTTAATTGTTTTTGTGCAAGTGTTTTTACCATTTCATCCGGGCTGCCGGTCTGCGTCATGAATATTTCAACGCATTTGTATGTTTGTCCAGTGTCCTAGTCCTACGCACAGACTGGTCGTGAAATGGTTCGGCTAAAATATAATTGTTATATTTTCTGGTTTCATAAGAGGTGATATGGCTACATTGGCCGAATGGGAAAGGCATGTCATGGTTGCATGGCATGGGTTGCTATGTCACAAAACTCTATCAGCGAAAAGTGATGTGTATTTTGTGATAAGAATCCGGTGGCCTGATTGGGGTTTTGGGACACAAACAATACTGTTGGATACACCCACACCAAAAACTATCGTGAGGGTTTGTGTTAATAACAATGTAGTCCTAGTATGTAGTCCAGCCCTATTTTGGGCACGGCGGCCATGTAAGGAGAGACTAAGTATATACTGCGCAGGGCATGTTATAGTGCACATGTGTGTGCTCCTATTCCGATGGAACGGCAATGCGACACGACCGGAGAGACATTAGGCGCAGAATTGAGTTAAACCTGTTCTACGAGGCACGGGAATGTAACACCGCCAACTTCCTGAAATTGAAATTGTTGGTCCTAAAATTGAAAAATCCCAATAACACTTTGGACCGACTGTGGGGTGCTTGTGTTCTTGTTCAACATCTACCTCTAGACCACGAGTCAGACCTCTTCACGAGAATTTGTGTTACACTACTAGACAACGGAAATATTTTATAATAGTCCCGGCTTCACACGGATATTCCTCGAAATCTGAACAGCTTATTGTCAATAATTTCTATATAAATAAGGAATTACAAGGATATATTTTTTTCACATTCTATTTCTAATGTAACCACATTACCGAAGTTTTCATAAAATGTTGTAATATTTTGGAACCTAATGTACGTCACCGATAGTGCAGAGCAGATTCTAATGTCCATGCCATAGCACTAATTCTGCTCTTGTAAATGTAACTGATGACATCCGCTCGGCCATGGAGAATATATCTCTTACAATTCTCGTACTCCTCGGGTTCAGTAATGCATTTAACTCCATTGATTTTGACATTCCTCTTGGCATGCTTAAATCTATTAATGTTTCCAGACCGGCTATTGCTTGGTTCAACTCCTACCTTCGAGGCCGCTTACAGTGTGTTCAGGTGAATATCTCTTTTTCCAATTGTTGTAATCTTATTTCAGAGATCCCTCAGGGTGGCGTCCTTTTCAATCTTCATTGATTCTATAACTAAGGTAATTTCATCTAAATTTTATCTCTATGCTGACGATTTACAAATTTATCAATATTTTAAATTATCTTACGCAATATCAGCTATTTATCAGATTAATGAAGATTTATGCCGTATTGTGGATTGTGCCAAATCATTTGGTTTTACTGTGAAATCTTTGAAGTCAAAAGCAGTGATAATAGGTAGCACACGAATCCGTAGTCGACTAGACATTATTGTTCTGCCACCTATTAAACTAGATGGTGCCCATATTATCATCAACGATCCAACAAAAAACTTTGGTGTTGTAATTGCTTCCAGTCTATTATCAGTCACAACGTGGTTAGAAGGGTTCACCATTCTTTTCATTCCCTTAGGACACTCCAAAGTTTCTTTCCTTTTCCAACTAAAATTTTCACCTGCTTTGTCTATTACCACTAGGAATGGCTAATTGGTAAGCGGATTTATAAATGACTTGGCTCTTGGAGCGGCGGTGCCTAGACACATGTTTCTGTGTCTAGGCACCGCCGCTCTAAATTTACAGTTCACTTGGCATCGTTCAAAAGTGTAAAGTAATTTCGAAGAAAATACAAAGGGACTAAAGTCGCTCATTGTGGTTATCGTACTCGCTCTATCATTATGGTTATCGTACTCGCTCTATCATTATGGTTATCGTACTCGCTCTATCGTTATGGTTATCGTACTCGCTCTATCATTATGGTTATCGTACTCGCTCTATCGTGTGCGGTGCAGGCGCGTCACAGTGCATGACGCGTCTACCGTCTTATATGGCTCCGGCGTCTTTGTTAATGATACAAGTATATCAACACATTCAGTAATTTGAAGGTATTTTGATAGAAAAATGTACTTTTTTATTAAAGCAGTGCAAAGGAAAGAGACAGGGTAACCGGGAGTAATATATTCGGCGAAGGAAAGGAATAGGATATTTAGCCAACGCTCGTGGGATATTAGTTTATTATTACATTCACGGTAAGATAAATACAATTCGGAGGAACACGGAGGTGCGTACTAATTACAAATAAGATGCGAAATACATGTAACGCTATATTGGGGCTTATTAAATGAAAAACTAATAAAAGGGTAGGTTTTTTAAGAGATAGTGCAATGCTACATTGCAGCGAGCCAACGAGCCTCAAGTAACTCTACAGATGCATTCAGTTATAAGGGAGCCAAATACACTGACGTTTGTGGAATGGACAAAGGAAAGTCAAACATCTTAGTAATTAAAATAAAAAGCAAAACGAAGCGCGAACGTGAGTTATGACCCAGTCTAAATTTACTTGGCACGTCCGCTAGTGTTGGTATGAGTTATTGTTCGGTCTTGTTAAAGTCAGTAATTCAGCCCCACCTTGGGGGATTTTATTAAACAAGCATTGCCCTGTCGTTTTGTCCGCGTAATTATAGTCCCATAAGTCGTAGCGTCACGGTGTATACGAAGCTTTTCTTGATACGTGGACTATCGGACACAAAAATATCTTTCAATTCGGGCCAGTAAATCCTGAGATTAGTTTCACTCACATAAACAAACAAGTTATTCAGCTTTCTATCATTAGTATAATCTATGCGTCAAATATTTTCATGAAGATAGACCGCGACTTTTTATGTAATTAAGTAAATACATTTTTACTTATAAGACGATTGAAACAGTACAAAATTAAATAGAGAAGATGACCGAGAGTAACTTAACCGTCGGAGGAGGAAAGGAAGGCATCTACATGATAATAATGCGGATGTACATGGGCGTCGGTAATCGTTGAAAGGCTCCTATTACTCGCTGGCCCTATTCTATTAACCTTCCTATACCCGCGCGTTTGTCTGAGAGACCGACAGAATGATTTTTCGATTTTAAATAAAGAACAAATAATGCTGCTAGTTTAATGAACTTTCTAGTACTTGCCTAATTTTATACGACCTTGAAATTGACGTGACGTGTGACCTTGAGTGGGGGCCACATTTGGGTGAACTGAGCGTCATTCTGTGCCAGAGACCGGCGCGGGTACACGTGTTACTATTTTTGGTGAGTAATATTTTTTATTTTTCATGATTTTCGTAGATTTATTTTATAGTTTGCATATTTTTTGTAAAGAAGTTTACTCGTATACATTTTTACCATACTTTTGTCTTAATTTTATTATGATATTTCAGAGTATTTATGCTAAACATGAAATAAAAAAATATTTTTGTTATAGAGCTTCGTTTATGGGCGTGATAATGATAAGGAGCAGATAAGACTAATGTTGGATGAAGCTGGACAGGATACTGATTACGAGGATGAAAATGACAGCTAGGTGGAAGATCACGTTGAAGTAAGAGAAGAAAATACGGATACCGAACAAGAAGGTGACTCCGATAGTGTGTTAGAGGATAAACGAAGTTCCGTTTAGTTATGTGTAAGAATCGGTTTTATTTGCTGATGCGCGCTCTTAGATTCGACGATAAGAGAACACGACCAGAAAGAGCTGCTATTGATAAACTAGCTCCCATTAGAAATATTTTTGACAAAATAGTTTCTCCTTTCAAAAAATACTATAGTGCTTCTCAGTATGTCACTACTATCGATGAGAAGTTAGACGCGTTCAGAGGTCGTTGTGGCTTTCGTCAGTACATTCCATCAAAACCCTAAAGATATGGGATAAAAATATATGTACTGACTGATGCTAAACTGTTTTATACTCTAAACTTAAAAGTCTATGTAGGTAAGCAGTTTGAGGGTCCTCATTTTGTCGACATTTCTATGGCTTTAGTTTTACGTCTCTGTGAAGTAATTCGTAACACAGGTCGTAATGTTACCTGCGATATTTTTTTACTAGCCTGCCTTTACTGGACACTTTAGAAAAATATTATAATTTGAGTATACTGGGAACAATTCGAAAAAATAAGAGAGAATTGCCAAAAGAATTCACCGACGTAAAAGGTCGATAAGAACATTCCAGCTTGTTTGGTCATAGAGGCAACTGTGCATTGGTTTCGTGCGTCCCAAAAAAGAATAAAAAAAATTAATTTTGGTCCGGTATGCATGATGATGAAAAAATCAACGCAGTGACTGGTAAGCCTGAAATTATCATGGATTAACATAACAAAGGGAGGTGTTGATACCGTTGGCAAAATGTGTGAAACCTATAATGTCGCTAGAGGTACTATGCGGTGGCCTATGGTGGTTTCTTATAGCTTGATGAATGTTGCAGGAATTAATACATATATTATATTTTAACAAAATAATCCTAACAAAAAAATTGAAGGAAGAATTTCTCTGGAAAAGCTGTCGTATGAACTCATTGACGCGCAGTTGAGGAGACGGGCGGGAACTACTACTACGATCCAGAATCATCAGGTGCTAACAACTTAGACCAAGGTCGTTGCAGCTTTTGTAGTTCGAAAGAAAACCGTAAAACGCGTTACAACCGCCTAACTTGCAAAACATATTTTTGTTTGGAACACGCGGTTATGGTTTGCTCTTCTTGATATAGTAATGAATGTCAAGAGGATTAGATTTTATCTTTTTTATTCCTAGTTCTGTTATCTAGAAGATTTACGAAGATCTTTATGTTATGTTGAAGAAGAATTTTAATTTTGGTTCATTTTAACTTAGTTTGTAAGAATAACTAATGTTTTTCAATGGCTGTTTCTGAATACTGTGCAACAGTGATAAATGCAAATAATTGTAAAAAAATGGTTTAATTTATTAAACATATCCCTAGCTTTAAATACAACATAAGTTTCCACTAGGTTTTCCCAAAAGAAACAAAGTTAAAGATTTTAAGGTTTCGGCCGTTACACCGTACGCGGGTACAGCTGTTACACTAGTTAGCGCGGGTACAGGAAGGTTAAAAAAGATGCGCTGCACAGTTTCGCGAGCATGTACCGCTTTGAAATATAAGTTTCCATACTATTCTAAGCTTTAATAGCGTAGAGAGGAAAATAAACATTCGGAGTCTATGAAAATCTACGCCCATAGACATAAGAATAATTGTCTCCTTCTTTCTCCTTCCTCTCCACTGAGCCACCGGACACTCATAAACTCCACGAAACACGACAGCATAGTTGTCACTTTTCAGTGGTATCATGTGAGCGAGAGGCACCTCCCTGGTCGTGCTAGCTTTTACTATGTAAGGGGTGTCACTGCCGCACTGACGCTCGGTAGTCCGAATAGACCATCAGTTCTGGGACTTCGATTGTAAGACCCATTGCTGTTGCATAACAGGTATTGAATCCTCGCGCTCATCCAACTCGTTAGCAATGCAGGTTATACGAGTGTAAATAACATAATTAAGCTATAAGCACTAAGCTGGGTATTCGGTTCCGTTTACTACGAGAATTTTTTATGATGAAAAAGGCATTTTATGTTGTACCATAGTTGTGTCGGTTATTTAGCGGATTTCAACCAAATGAAAATCAAAATATTTCATCCAAAATAGGATTTTACAAATCTCTTTTAGTTAATTCACTTCTACCTGTTGACACTAACCCTGACGTGGGAAGAGCCGGCGAAACAAATTCTAAAAATTTTAATTGTACTCAAAATTTATAATTGTACCTAAAAATTTCTGTTGTACAAATAATACGGTCCTATCTTTAAATTTACTAAAGTATCTTACTAATTCATCTCCACGGAATTAAATTCTATCGCATGCGGTGCTGGGGTAATGAAAACTAGTAAACCGCTTCAAGGTATCCATGTTCCTTGTGATTAAAGAATATTTCTCAGTGGTATTCAGTTTCTTATCAATTTTTTAGTTGGCACATGATAAAGCCCTATATTTTTGTGCGTATTAAAGTGACAGCCTACTGTCCAGTTTCATGCGGCGTGGGAGTAAACAGTGGCCCACTGGAGGGCAAGAGGAAAAAGGACAATGCATCAGCTGCATCATCATTATGCGGGTGTCTTTATGCACTGGTAGTCATGAGAAGGCTCCGATCGTTATATATGAAATATAGTTAGTTGAACCTGAACATGCGTATGACAAGATACACAGTACACGCATAAAAATGGGGAGGTAGCTTATCAAAGAAGAAGATATTTTGCCAACGCTTGTGGGATATTAATTTATTATTAGTAAAATAAATACAGAAGGGAAGAACACAGTGGTTTTCAATTGTTTGAATGTGTGGAGATGGAATTGTTTGAATAGGTGGGGGTATGTGATTGTTTGAATAGTTGTTTAAATAGACGTTTTGAAGACACTGGTTTCTCATGTCGACCGCCCTTTATGGTGAACAGATGATTGCGGTGAAACATCTGCATAAAGGTAAGATGGGCTGTGTTTAGGCCACCTTTTCTAGTATCTTCAAAACATCTATGTCTTCCTACCTGGAATGCTCGCACCCTTTTAGATGATGATCGCAACACCTGTCCTGAAAAAAAAACACACTTATTGCGAGAGAGCCAGCCAGATACAACATCGATATTGGCGCAACTTAGGAAACCCATCTCAGCGACTCTAGAGTGCTGTGTGAGATACTTTTTGATTACACCTATTACTGGAATGGTGGGCCATCTTACGAGCGGGCGGGTAATGGGGTAGGATTTGCAATACGTAACGATCTACCCATATTGTTACTGGAAATCGCAGAAGGCATTTGCGAAAGAATAATTACACTAACATTTAAGTTAACTGCCAAGAAATATGTACACTTCATAAGTATACGCGCCCCTATTCTACCTTCCGCTGAAGAAGATAAAACCAGCTCATCATTCTTTAGATAAGGTCGTGCTCATGGGTGATTTTAATATTCGCGTCGGTGCGTATTTTAGCGCATGGAATAGAGTACTAGGGCGTCATGGTATCGGCAAATGTAACTCCAATGGACTAGATCCTTTAACATTGTGTGCGGAATTTGACCGAACACTGTATTCAAGCTCCCTGTAAACTCAAAACTTCGTGGATGATTATAGTGCGCGCCAAAAACCTCCGCGAAGTAATGATTACATGTGTTATGAGAGGAGCTCAAGGATGGGCCGATGACAGGCTAGTTAGATCGAGACTTCACCTTAGGATCAAAACTCCGCGCCGTGCTGCGCATAAAGACATGCCCAAAATTAAAGTATCTAATTTGCTGAATGAAGAAAGGAGCTAGCCAAACCCAACTCAATAAATGAAGAGTGGCAAACTTGCAGCAGATGCCTCAACGATGTTGCCTTAAGTACTCTAGATAGGCCACAAAAGAATCACCAAGACGGATTCGACGCATCTGATTTGGAAGTTAAACGGCTTCTGGAAGACTTCAGATGATCCTTACAATGTCGTAACCACACGATTCGCAATAAGACTCAAAGTGATGTTAGGGTAAAGTTACGTGAACTGAAAGATAAATGGTGGCTAGGCAGGCTACTGAAATGCAATGGAATACCAACACAAATCAGACCGGTAAATTTTTTGAGTACCTCCTGACAGTTTTTGCCCCAAAGGTCAAAACAATAGCTCCTATTACCAACAAAGGCGCTTCCCGCCAACAAACAGAGCTCAAAGAAGTGTAAGCTCCTTGGGCTGAACACTTTGGCGAGGTTCTCAATCCTGTCACCCAAACTACTGACGTACGTAAACATATATATATATATATATATATATATATATATATATACAAAAATTCACTAGATATAATATAATAACAATCACTTTAATATGTATAAACTTAGTAATTATAGTTAATAAGTTGTTGAAAGATTAATATATATTTAAGTAAATAAACAGATACACAAATAAGCTGCTTCCGAACGAAAATTCTGTTTTGATCCCTCAATTTTTTTATATCACTACGTTTCCATAACCCTTCGGCTGTCATGGTCACGATCAGACTGAAGATTTTAGCCGTCTGGTTGAATATTTACATTCAGCAGAATCATTAACAATTAATTAGTCCGATTCATACAAAACGAGCTTATTGTGTCTTGCAGCTGGGATCAGTCACTTTTTGTTTTTTACTTAATTATATTTATAACCGGATCATAAACAGGTAGTAAGACCCAACCATCCTCTCTGTTAAAATTTGGATGCTTTCTAATTTCAATCGCCTTACGAATCATCGAATCATCCTTGGATGGAATCGAGACTCTTTCGCGAGGATTCGCGGTCTGTCAAATCTAATATAATGGCGGGCGTTATCTTATACATGTTGACAAACTGCAGACTCAGTAGAACGATGATGTTTAACATCTATTATATATATATATATATATATATATATTGATCTCTTTTTTTGACCTACGTATGAAAGCCCGCAGTTGCAATCGAGAGAGATCCGAGGCTTTACCGATGGTAAGAACTGACTTATCTTTTTTGGCGGCTTGAAGAAAGTTTTAATAGAAGCACGTTTAAGGATGTAGCCAATCTAATCAGTGACCTTAATGTATGGTAGTACAAGCGGTATTTGCTCAACTATGGCCGGTTTGAGTCTGTTTTTGAGACGTAGGCGTGGTATTGGAAGCTTATTATTAATCAGTGCTTGTTTGACATGCCAAAGTTCGGCACCCAGATGTTGTTCGTCACAAATGCCTCGAGCTCTTTGAACCAAGGACTTGCCAACAGTACTTAGTTGTATTGGATGGTGGTGTGAATCACCATTCAAATACCTGTTTGCATTGCCCTTGCGGCCACTGCGTTCGGTAAACTAAATACCCGTATGTGGAATTCTTCCGTGGAAGGTGGCTGTATATAAAGCCATAGTTATTCCCGCACTTCTGTATGCCGGTGAAACTTGGTGCTGTTACAGGAAGGACTTAAACTAGACACACTCTATCTTCGTTGTCTACGATCCATCCTGCACATCAAGTGGCAAGAGCGTATACCGAACACAGAAGTATTGGGTCGTGCCTGCATGTAATTGATGGTATTGAGGATCTCGTTTCGAAGCACCAGCTGAGATGGAGTGGACATGTCTGGCGTATGAACGATGAGATGCTACCGTAAATGATTATCTACTCGGTGCTCTTACCCGGAAAACAGAAGCATGGTGGCCTATTGGTCGCCGGTAGGCTCGGATTACTCATTTGTCCCCCTAATCTATAAAAGAATACTGCCAGATATTGTAACTCGGTGCCATCAAGTGATATTTGGCATGTGTAGCGTCAAGTGACAGGAGTAGACCTGTCACTTTTTGAGAACTGATTTCTAGAATACATCCTTAATGCATCTCAGTTTATTATTAACTTTTTAGTGAAGTGACAATTACAAATAGAAAGTATAGTACACTAAAAGACATTAAAAGAAAATATGTAAAATACACCAAAAGGAATTTTTAAGAGAGTATCGGTTTTTTGAAGGTAATAAATTAATTAAGTCCTGAGCCACATTTTGCTTATACAAGGAACCTTTTCTAATATCTTTCGGATGGCCGGCGTGTAGAGGTATACAAGGAAGATAAAATCGCCTCCGATTATAAAGAAATCATTAGGATGTAAGTCAAAAATACATTCAAGTAGCTAAATAAGGGATCACATGCGGGACGGTAGAGCACAAAGGATGTTATTATAAACTTATAATAATTAACTCTAGATATAAGAAATCTTATTTAATGATTATAACATCCTTCTGGCCAAATTATAAGAAATACAATAATTTTAATTAAAACTGAAGAACTATACAATATTACGCGATTCGCCGCAAGATAATTTTGCTCCCTAACAAAAGTTCAATTAGATCTTGAAGGAGCCAATTCCCGGATTCTTATAAGTATTATACTGATTCAAAATGAAATTTCCTCTTATATTAAGATTCGTTAATACGAGAGAAACCTTCCTTTAATAAAAGCTTTTGGAATAACCTGCTCAGCGTTATAATCTTTATCTGCCTTCATTTATTTATATTGGACGCATAAATTGTCAATTAATTGGTATTATTCAGTAAGCAACTAACACACAAGTTTACCGTAGTTTACGTAATGTAGAGCTAAATAAATAAAGGTATGATATACTACTACTTATTCAAATGCAACTTTCAAAAAAAATGTTTTCCCAATATAAAGTCTGTCAGCTTTTCTCCAGTTCCATTGTAAATCAGGTCACGTTTGCTATGATCTGAGGATGTTTACTGTAACGTATGTGAATGTCACAATAATATTGAGTCATTGTCACGGTTTCTGTCTTACATCTTGCCGTAAATTCAGAGTGACAATCATAACTTTTTGCTTTTTATTTACATTTGTTGGAACATAACATGTATCGATGCGGGGGCAGAATGATAGGGGGTGGAAAGTGGTTAATCTATGGTATATGAGAGGAGTTTATTTAAAGTACAAGAGGGACAAACGAATAGTAGGAGTGTTTTAGTGCATGCCGACGCCCCCTAATATCCGACATCCGCATGATTGAAATGCACCCTTTCTCTCCTTCCAGTCCATCAGAAACTCACAAAGCGCACGAAACTCAGCATAGCTGTTACTTGTTCATGTTAGGGATGCATTTGCTTTGGAATCTTGTCAATTTTTTTGCTGCATAGCAACGGAGTTGCGCCCGCACGACCGGGGAGGTACCTCTCGATCACACAATACGTCCGTAAACTGACATCTGCGGTGTCGCGCATCGTGCAGTTTCTGAGTAGTTGGTGGCCCATTGGAGGCGGTAGAAGGGCAACGTATCGGCGTAGTAATTATATGCATTTCATGGTCGCCGGTAGCCGTCAAAAGGCTTGGATTTCGCGTTTGCCAGCCCCCCCCCCCCCAATCTATAAAAAAAATACTACCAGATATTATATCTAGGTGCCATCGAGCAATATTTGGCACGTGCAGTGTGAAGTGGCAGGAGTAAACCTGTCACTTTCTGAGATCTGATTTCTAGAATATATCCTTAATGCATCTGGCATATCAATGGGTAGAACCTGAGTACGTTATTTTACAGATACTAAAAGGACCTGGGTGCTTTAGGGGTCGCCTGCACGTGATGGCGTTATGTGACCTGCCATCATGTCCCAGCGGTCATGAAGCTGAAACCAGAGACCATGTACTGTGGGAATATGACTTGTACAAAAACGAGCGAAACATCATGTTGGACTGCATCGAATGGCAGACAGTGGGCCCAGTCTATCATCAGGATTTGGTCGCAATGCAACAAAGTTTTAGGTAATTGAGGACATTTGCGCATGCATGGCAAGCGAAGAGGAGGGACAGGTAACGACGTAGCTGCATCGAGATAATCAAGACTGACGAGCCCGATGACAAATCTGTCTTTGTGAAGTCAGGCCCCAGTAAGGAGAGAGTGAAATAACGAGAGGGCACTTAAATAATGTGTAGGGAGCCAGGAGTTGCATGCTGGGAAACAGTGCCGGTGAGCAAACTACGTGCATCACCCATGATTCGCTCCGGATAACGTGAGGTGAGTAGGAGCATGGATGGAGGTATTAGGTATTATCTCGTGAATTATCCTTTTCTTAATCCAATATATACGCGAAAGTCATTAAAAAGCCGACGTATTTTAAAATTTGTCATTGGAAGTTGAAATTAAATAAATTTCAATGTTATAATGCCTGTATACAAAATTGGAATGTACGAGTATATAGAACTTTCACTTTTACGGGTTTTATCACGCATTATCCGTCAGACTAGTTTAATAATTAAATATTATTAAACTAGTACGACGTTTCAGAAGCTTTAGAGCAGCTATGTGATCGCCAACGCCCATAACATCCGCAAATCCAGAGGCCACGCAGGTGTGATGGGTGGGCTACATCAAGAAGTAGTGCGTAGGAAAGAAGTGCACTTAAGACGCACGGTAGAGTACTCCGGAACATCGAGAACTTTTGAATTTTGACGCGAAGTCCTGTAATGAAATTAAGCCGCAGGTATTAGTCCGAACAATTCCTCGGAACACTTCCAGTGATAAATGCGGTAGAATATGCACAGTGAACTGACATCTCTGCGCTAGGGAAGAGTATGAAGCTGGTTGGAAATATAATAATGTATAAGGTGAAATCAGGACTCCACGTGCGGTCAGAGTTGCGCTTTGTAAAGTTGCAGCCGATGAGCTGGTGGGAAGTACTGCGTTGTGCTGCTGAGCACTTCTGGGCGGCTAACTTAGCCTTTACTACCAAGTTACCGCGGAACTGAACGTTACTCGAGATTTTGACACCAAGTATTCCAACGCCAGCTGAGCCTAAGGCATAAGGGTAGTGTTTGTTGTTGTATAATTATTATTGTTCCGATTAACGCCAACATTACCTACCTGCTTATTATACCTGGATCCCAAGAAGAGGACGGAACCCAGCCTGTTGGGCTGGCACGACCGGGGTACCTTTCGCTCATATGACACCGCCGTAAAATGACACTCCGTTTTATCATTTCGTGTGTAGCCGTTGGCTCATTGGAGTGGAGTTGGAAAGGAGGATGACGCATTTGCATGACTATTATACAGATGTTTATGGGCCTCGGAAATTATCAAAAGGCCTCGACTATTCTTTGGTCCCCATATAACATGATATAAAAATCGAGTAACAGCAGCGTAACGTTTTACAGCATACGTGGCGTACGTATGTAGCGCACCTGTACCGCACAATTGATAGTATGTATTGTCTGCATCGGACAAATACACAATAAATGTACACAAAATAAATAATAGAAGTTTTGAAAATACAATTAATTAAAACTACCATTAGAATAATGTTCAATTACCAAATACGACATTAGATATAAATTCTCACGCTATTGATATTTTCGGTTTTATGAACCCTAGCATGTACATTTTTTGTTCGGTTAATTGTTTTTGTGCAAGTGTATTTAGAATTTCGCCCACACAACACCATAATGTATTATACGCATAAATAATGAGTGTCAGGGATTCCTTAAGCAGTCCACGGACAAAGGTTGATTGTGACCGTATGAAAGAATAGCAAATATAAATATAAATAGGTCAAAGGATTTTTTGTAGATATACAATGCGAATGTGAACGGATGTAGTGCCGAGGGAGACCACGACTGACATACTGATCTGATTGATCGGGTACTGTCCGGAGCTAGTGTCAAGAGTCATCGCAACCTATGCGTTTGTATGAATTGTAATGAATGTGGAGACGTAATATGTGACATTCCGTTCTCTCTGCTTAAGCCATTAGTAAGCTGGCGTAAATATGAATTTCTTTTATGAGATAGGGGCCCCAGAGCGTGACCGTTATGACAAGGCTTGAACAATGGTGAAAAACTACACTTCATACATATAAATCGAGCTGTTAATACTGTGTTAAGGAATGCACAAATCTATATAAATATGCTCAAAAAATACTCCTCTTTATTTACTAAGAAAGCCGAGTTTATTCCATGTAGAGTAAAGAGACCAGATTCATTAACGTTGCTAATTACTCTTAACTTCAGTAACAATCAACCTTTGTAATATAAAGTGATGTATAAAGTTACAAATGGCTGCCACTAGCTCAAACTTACGCTGGACGCTGCCAAGTGGACCGCAAATTTAGAGTGGCAATTGTTTTTGTGTCTTGGCACCGCCGTTCTAAGAGCCAAGCCATTAATAAATCCGCTTGCCAATTATCCATTCCTAGTGGTTTTATTTCAGTCCCATTAGTACAGTGTTTTAGATTATACGTTATTTACATGTACCGACTTTAAATTCATTTTTGTATCCACTTTGCATCGATTATAGCAATTAACACTTTCTTTCATTATATTCTACACACGGTAACAAATATTATGCACGTGAAACCCGACGGCGTTTCTGTTAGGATCTGAGCCACCTCACCATCAATCATTGTTAGAAAAAATTCGTGCTTCACATTAACTGCAACACCATCTTTGTTAATTAATGACGGGCGTAAAGATTAAATTTGTCTGTTAATTTCGACTACAACTGCACTTAGTTTTTTCAGGAATTTATCTAAAAAATTCAAGAGAGACGGGGTCTACAATAACGAACAGATGAAGGTACTGGATTCTGCCAAATAATGGCTTTTGAGAGGTCGTTAATTAATCTAATGGGAACCAATAAAGTGACGAACAGATTGGAATCTGAAATAGTTTCCGATTCTTCTGGCAGTTTCTGCTTGTATTGACTTTGACCAGATGAACCATCACATCCACATTTAGAGTAAAGGATTGAATTTCTGTGTTGTTCTTGAAAATCTGAATCAATTTTTCAAATTCTGGTTCAGTTAAGTCTTGTATATTAATTTACTTTTTTACACACTACACTTTAACATAAGTATTTGTGGTTTCAATTTTAGAAGATGGTAGATAGGAAGTTTGTCTTATTTCGTGTATTTTGTAACATGGGGGAAACATTGCACACGTTATTTCGTTGGTTAAAATTCTTAGGTACATATATTGTGCTTTAGTAAGATCCAAATCTATAAAAGCACTCAATGCTTCAGTACCAAATAAAATATTCATTTAGTTTGACACTTTCCATATAGTCAAGAAAACTTTTTCTTTTCGCTCTCAGAGTTTCTTAGCTCCTCAACAAGGTGAGCCTCTGCATACCCACCTAGTGCCCGCAGCTCGTGCAAAAATGCGTTACAAATGTGCTCAACCTATATTCTTCTAGTAATGGAGTGTTTTTCCTTTTCTCTGTTGATTCTGTGCAATCTCCATAAGCAATGCACGGTCTTCCTCGTTCACCAGAAATTGATGGCAGTGAATGTGATTCAGACTCCACGGAACACGGAAATAGTACTGGATTTCCTGACTCCAGCCAGCTTGTATTATTCCGAATAAATTTGTCCTTTTCCGTGATGCTTGAGCTCAGCGCTTATTGAAAGAAGGCCTAGTCTTTGAATGTCACCAATTACAAAGCACAAGTTGTTTTCAGAAACATTAAATGTTTGTTGTAGAAGTATGAACAACGATTCCAAGGTTTTGCCGCGCTCGATATAGGGAATGATGAAATCGCCCTACGTACAGTTGAAAGTTGACATTGTAATGGGAATGCTCAATTTAAATAAGTGTCACTTAATATGAAATACACGCTTAAGTGTGCAGTTTGAAGATATTCGCTTCCCCTTATATACTAGTTTTTTAGATATGAAATACGTACTGATATGATTGTTATGCATATCTACTCAGGTAGGACGAGTGCAAAATAGATGGTAAGCTATTGCTATCAAAATAGATGGTAAGCTATTTCTATCAAAATATTGTATTTGTAAACTATGTCCGCAGTAACCGCAAAAGATACCGAATTATCTACTCCGACCTCTATTACATTTTTTCCCATATCTTCCTGGGCCGCAAACTTCCACAGCTGATTTCTTAAATTTTTCATTTATGAATAGTTATATAGGGTAATGTGAAAACGAACGACGTGAGTAAATGTGAAAACCTTCGACGAAAAAAAAAGTGAAAATAGGGTATTTCATTTTTAAGTACTTACACAAAAATAAAAAGCATATTAAAAAAACTTTTTTTTATTAACTTTAATAGCTCATTATTAAGAACATGAAACATCCTTTTTAAAAATGTATGAAAAGCATGCATGTGTTTAATACTTTTTTCACAATATTTATTTGAATTATGTGTCTGCAAAGATTTGAATGAGCCATCCGCTACTTCAACGTAAGAAAAAAAATATTTATGCAGCTTTAGTACAAAAAAATAAGTATTTCATTCAAATTGTGATATTATTAAAAACCATTTATTATATGGTCTACTTCTACTATTTTCCACAGTGCGGCGTCATGAATATTTCAACGCTTATGTATGTTTTTCCATTGCCCTAGTCCTACACACGAGTCAGTGTGCAATGGTTTTACGGTTCGGTTAAAATAGAATTGTTATGTTTTTTTGGTTTTATAAGAGGTGATATGGCTACATTGGCTGAATGGGAGAGACATACAGGTACTGGCTATGCTACTAAAACAATTGTTGATATGTATTTTGTGATAAAGAGTCCGGTGGTCCGATTGGGGGTTTTGGGACAAAAGCAATACTTTTACACAACATTTCGTTGTATCGACACACTCACCCACATATATTAGCTACCATAAGGTTTGTAATAATAATAATGTAGCCCAAGCCGAAATTCGGACACCGCGGCCATCTCTAAATGCGATTTCTGTGCAGGACACATTTTGGAGCACAAGTGTGTGTCATTCACCTTCTCAAAGGCATCCCACCTTCATTCCCCTATTGCTATGGAACGACAATACGATATAACTGGAAAGATATCAGGCGCAGGACTGAGCTTTACCTGCTTGAAAAATCCAAATAACACACTGGCCTGACCCGGGTGTCGAACCTAGGACCCTACGAATGTGGCTGAACATGTTTACCACTAGACCACGAGGCAGACCTCTCCACAAGAATTTCTGTTACACTACTAGAGAACGGAAATATTTTATAATAGTCCCGGCTTCACGCGGATACTCCTCGATATATGCCAAAAATTCAATATACAAATGGTGAATTAAAATTACGGCACATTACACGTTACTATGACAACGAATTAAATCTATGACAGCATTTCTGCAGATAAATAAGGAATTATTAGGATATATTTGTTCACATTCTAGTTACATTATCGAAGTTTTCGTGAAATATCTAAATATTTTGGTGCATGTTACTAGGGCCGATTGATAACTGGCCGAAGCGACAAAATTAAAAAAGGATGGGCAAACAAAATGTATTACATTATATTCTACCACCTTTTCGAGAATAGATCGCCAAGTTTGAATTTATTCGAACTGATAGAATTTGTGTGACCTAGAACTTTCACTGCTGTAAATTTTCTCAACTATGGAAAGAAACGAAATTCGCGCGGTGAAAAAGTTTTACGTTTTAAATGGGAAAACAGCAACCCATATTAAAGTTAAGCTGTACAGTGTCTTAGGTAATACCGCTACTACATTTAGTATAATTCACACCTGGGTAACTGATTTGACACGTGGGAGACATAGCTACGAAGACGTCAACAGGTCTGGCCATCCGAATGAAGTCACAATCCGGACATGATGAAAAAGATTCAAAAATCGTTTTGAATGATCCGCGCTTAAAGTTGCTGCAGATAGTAGAGATGGTAAGCATTTCCTCTGAACGCGTTTTTAACATTTTATACAAATATTTGTGGATGAAAAAGCTTTGCGCTCGACGGGTGCCGCGTTTGCTCACTGTTAGCCAAAAGCAAAGTCCGACAATTCGTCGGTGTGTTTGGCGCTGTTTAAGCTTTGTGGCGTTACGTGATAGTATATGAAACATGAATACATGCGGTATAAATTTAATTGTGAATGTGGCTGCCTATTCATATGAAAAATGAATGAATGAAAAACTATCTTTTCATTGAATTTCAAATGAAAAAAAATATTTCATATTAATTAAGCTTAAGCTTTGTTTTCTTAAGCTTTGATAATGCTAGTTTATATCCACCAAGCTCGGGCTGGATTACTGACCTTAACTAGACCGAACAATAACTTATACCAGCACTAGCGGACGTGCCAAGTAACTTTACACAGGGTCATAACTCACGTTCGCGCTTGGTTTTGCTTATTATGTTAATTACTGAGATGTCTGGTTTTTCTTTATCTATTCCACAAACTTCGGTGTATTTCGCTCCCTTATAACTGAGTGCTTCTGTAGAGTTATTTTTGACTCGTTTTACATGAAAAAATTGTTAAATAAACTTTCATAACATTTGTCACAAATTTGGTTTTTTTCATAGTAAAAGGCAGCGCCTGAGCAGTTGGCGGATTTGGAAGACTACCGATGCCCATAGCCCGAGTCATCGTCATTCAGGTGTGTTGCCCCCCTTCCTACCTCCCTTCTAATAGCCCTAAGGAAACTACGTGTGAAACACGGCAGCATAGCGGTCACATTACCGGCCTACTTCGGCTGCATTTTGACATCCATATTAAGTAATAAAATAAGTACATTTTTGTACCAAAATATCTTATAAATTTCTGAATACTTGTAATATTAGCAAAGACTCTTGAGCCATTGATAAGACGGTAAACGCGCAATCGGCTGTGACGCGCCTGCACCGCACACTACAGAGAGACTACGGTAACAATAATGAGCGATTTGGTTTCCTTTGCATTTTCTTCCAAATTACTTTACTTTTTTAACTATACCAACTACCATGTTAAACGTCCATGAATGATGAAAATATCTCACATTAAGACAGAGTCCTGCTTCCTCCACATTTATTACTTTTTTATACAAACACGCCGTTAGCGTAGACTCTCGAGACCTTCGCGCAACGTTCGATTTATCTGATCATGTCATGTATGTCACACTCTGAAAAATATAAAGAATAATTATTTCATGCAATTTGCAATGTAATAATAATTGAACTCGTTTTAAATATAAACCAAAACAGATAATTAAAATTACATACCATTACGTATCCGCTAGTCATTTTATATATTTGTTTGTTTAGCACAAGAAAATACAAGTAGTATTTACAATTTGAATTGTTCACAATTTACAAGCAAATGTCATCTGAATTGACCTACATACCTAATAAACTGAATGCCGATTGTGAATTGATATTTGTGTATATACATTCTTTCAGATAATATGAGTTAACTGCAACGCTGCATGATAATCATGCAGCGTTGCAGTTAAATTGGGCCAGTACGACCGCAAAGGCGCCTTTCGATCAATGATGCCGCCGTGAAGTGACATCTATACTGTAGTTGATTGTGTTCGTGCGGTTTATGAGTCCTTTTTTGACAATTCTCCTCCCTGTTCAGACAGGGAACATAGAAAACTACATGTAGATACACACATACTTTTTAAAAGATTACCCTCCTTCTGATGTAGTTGAGTAGAACGACTTGCCCCAATTTGCCAACAATAATCATACTAGTAGTAATTGGTAACACGAACGTTAGCGCTTGCTTAAACGTTACAAGCCGCACTGGAAATAGAATAACTTTGCACAAATTGTGAGCGCCTCTGGTTTGGTAAATGAATTTCAAATGATCAGCCTTTGAGATGCGCGAGATCCTGTCCCTTTGACGCGAGGTTGCCTCTCATTAGTATTTTGATCTGCTTATTCATTGCTACGATCGCGCGTTTTGTGTACTAATAAAAGACAAATATTTTCGATAATGCGATTGCTGTTTTGGAGCGGAATTAACCGACGGAATGAAGGACGGCAACGCATCTACGTTACCAGTAACCATGGGGATGTTACTGAGCGCGATGGGCACCAAATGTATCAGATTGTACGTTTTCCCTTACACCATGGAAAGGCAGGGCCATTGCTACATTGCAGCCGAATGAAGTCCAGGCGACTGGGTTAATAACATTCGCTGTTATATTATATCATGTCATGCACATGGTATCTTCATCGCTCTACTTTATACATTACTTGATCTAGGCTTTCATCATGTGATTCTGATGCTCATCTGTCCTCTTCAGTATGTCTATATAAACACTTACAAATAGAAAATAGCTTATTGTCAGGACTTAGTAAATTAGGACGACTCGTTCTATCTACTTTTTAACTAGTTTAGGGCGACGTTTGAAAGAAAGCGGAGAGTTTTTTTAAGTGTAAACAAATCTTCTTTCCTGGTGGTGCTAGGTGGGAGTGCCTTGCCACTTGCACAAGAATGTATGTGTGGCATACAAGAGGTATGCCAACAAGAGGTTTTTGCTCCAAACGAGAAATAGAGCAACTTAACAACTACCGAAGTCCATTTACATCTGCATTATTGCCACGCATTTGCGCCGTCTTTTTTTCTTTCAAATGAGCCCAGGGCTACTCATAAATCGCACGAACACAATTAACTACAGTATAAATGTCACTCAACTTCTCCTCCCTGTTCAAACATTATGAATGCCTCTACATTTGTGGTGGCTTTCTGTTAACCCAAAAATTGCATTTCAGCCTAATTCGGCAAGGTTTTAGGAGTAAATAGCGTCTTGGTGTTAATAGTTTTTATATTTTTCGCAGCTGGTATTAATTGCTTCGCCTACGGGAAACTTCGAATCGTTAAAGTCTATAAAGCTTATAAAAGAATCGCGGAGTGTAACAAATCCCAAGAGAAGTCTGAAGAAGTAATTCATGAAAATATACAAAACACTTTCTCCAGATAAAGTAAATAATTTAGTCAATGTCCCCATGGACTAAATTATTTACTTTATGTATGCTATAAATGAAACGGTTGTGTAAAACTAAAATATATCTCTAAGTACATCATGTATCTTAAAAAGCTTAAGTATATTTCGCATTCGCGCTGCGTCGACACACGGGAACATGGAGAAACAAAAATATCAACTTGTTGACTGTCATCATTATGAGCCTTCATTGCATTGATAATAATGCCTTTGTATAAGTGAAATTGCCATGGACGTATAAGGTCTCTATGGAGGCGGTCCAGATGTGGATTTATTCATATAGAAAAAAACATGGGCTTCATTACAAATAAAGTAAGTTAACATAAGAAACTATAGTAACTGCGTAAAGTAATAACTTTAACATTAAAATATTGTTTACATCACTAATAACCCGCCCCGGCTTGGCCCGCGAATAGTAGGCGTCAGGTTGGTAGCTTTACAAGTTTTGTACTAACCTTCTCCGGGAATAGCTCTATGCATTGCTGAAAACGACATGAACCGCAAAATCAGGGATCAAAAAATACGATTTCGTTAACAATGTTTAAGTTCTTTTTGTACCTAATAATATATTATATTACAAAGACAAAGGACTTGAAACTGAGCTCAACAGAGTTTAGCAAAGAATTCGCATGCCCCAAAACAAACATTTTTTAAGAAATCAGTATATCCAGTTAGCAAACTTCAAACTCTGTGAAGATTTCAACTCTTACTGGGAGTATCCAGATATAATTTTGACTTGTGTAAGCAGTTGAAAATATGAGTAATTACTCAAGATAATTTACTAAACTATTTGGCATTATAACGTGTTTCAGTTACATGTCACACATTCTTCACGCTCCGACTGTTAACTTTTCCTTTCCTATTCATTATTTAACTCATTATTTTATAATTGACGTATGCTCTGTGGGTTAATCCGTGTAAAATTTGATAGAAATTACTAATGGAAACCTCAACCGCAAAGACACACGTAGCCTAATTTCGCAAAATCCCGCATTAGTGAGCACCTATGTCCTAAAATTTTAAAACTCCTACCTCTGTTAGAAGGTACAAGTTACAAAGGAGCCTGTCGGCAAGAAAAAGCGAATGGCAAGAACTACAAATACGAGAACCTCCCTCTTCAACTAATGATGACGATAGATATAATTGTATGATTTTTTATTGTTCACTTGATAGTTTCTGCATCGAGCAATGAGCACATTGTGTATCCCACGTTGGTTTCCCTCAATTAACATCTTCCACCAGGATTTAACTATGTCCTCTTCTTCAGACCGATCACACGCTCCCAGTTCAAAGTACTCACTTAAATTTTATATTCATTCGTTCCGAAACCCATCCGGCCTTTGTTGGATATTTTTTGTTCAAGATTACATTCAATTGCACGTGGATTTGTAAAGACAACTGTAGCTCTTTAATACCTAACGATGCTTATGGATACTAATAGTTGCGTAGGTGTAAAATAAGTTTGAGCAATATTACAATGTCGTGCCACTCCCAAGCCGTCAAAAAATGTATCATACGCAGTTACTTTAATAAATAAGTTATTTTATGTCTATAGACACATAAGGTGATCTATTTCTGTCATGGTCTGTCAATAATTCGTATATTAATGAAATAGTCGTATGCTATTGGGACGCCATCCTGCTACGTGGAGCGATGACTTGCACCGAGGGCGGGCTAGATATATATTTTTGATAGTATAGAGTGGCAAACGAATAATCAGAGCGGTTTAACATCCGCATAAATACTATGCTGATGCGTTGCCCTCCATTCCTCCTCCCTCCAATAAGTCACCTAAGGGGAATGCCGAAGATCGTGTGCAATAGGGTCGTGCCAGAAGCCTATGCCCAGCAGTGGACGTCGGCTGAAGAAAGAAAGGGAGAGTGTCCTTAATTATGTTTCTCCTTTAGTTTCTTAATAATAATTTTCCTTAAAAAGTTTAAAAAAGGAAAAGAGTTTATTCATCAAAACACAATGTATTGTAT
>JAFELO010000473.1:259773-309856 GCA_017140195.1 Eumaeus atala
ATATATATACCAATTGTATGTGTATTTATAAAAACGTAGGGTCTATAAAATGATGACGATGTCTGATATATATCGGAAACTTATATAGTCCTCTTCACTTAAATTAGTTGGGTACGTATGATACTTACGCATTAAAACTTTATCTATCAAATCCTCCGCCCGAGTGCCCTTCTAATGCATAGGCTTTATGTTTTCCTCATATTTTGCCAGTGGTATTTATTTTATATGAAAACTTTTCATAACCACGATCAGCCAATCACTGTTAGATGTAGTCCCTCTTTATGTAAACTCCTAGACGATCCTGTGCCATTTGATTCAGTCCTGGGCTACCTCAAATTATTGTAATTCCGGATCATATTAAAGTGCTGTATATGATTCGGATTATTCTTGTTTCGTGTAAACCATTCCGCGAAAATACTTTATGTTCAATCCGCCTCTACTGGTTGCCGAACAAAAAACACTTACCATTGGCATCCGTGTAAAAGATTTAACATTTCTTAGTAACAAATTAACTTTGACCTTTTTAATACAAAAATTTGTAACGCGAGACGAACGCTGAGCCAAGTATTTTCCGACGGCCCTGAATTTTAGTAAACATTAACAGTGACGAGCATGCTTTAGAGTATACTTATTGCTTTATATCTACTGGCGTATGCTTGTAATTGATTCTTTGTTACCTACTCAAGTGCTTTAAATTGTATTGTATTCTATAAATCTTCCACAAAATAAACTAAAATAAGTTTAAACCGTTGTTATGAAAACAATATTCTTATGTAATTCCATTTTTTCTGTGAAAATATAAAAAGTAACAGAAAAACTTTCACGTTTATAATATTATAAGCATTGCTGTTGATGCTCCGCGAGGATATTTCCCAAAACAGCAGAAACTAATCGATTTCCAAAAAATACAAAAAATATCAATTTTAATTTCAGTCTCGTAAACATTACACTTTACCAAGACAACAAATTCAATTTATGACAGAACAGCGTCAGTCAAGAAACAATCAAATGTTTCCTATTCACAATATTAGTCCAGATTGCTAACAGCATTAGAGTAAGTCTTGTTGCTTTTAGATATGAATATATTGATATTGTGTCTACGCATTTCCTAAAACGAGTGGTAAAGGTATTGAGTGTAGTCACTACACGCCTGAGTAATACATATCATGGTCAACAAAGCACGATAGCCATTATTCTTCATATATTCATATTTCATATATCTATAGCTACAGCGTATTTGGAAAGTATCTTTCTAGATGTTAATTTATTTCTGATTAGCTAAATCAGAAATAAATAATTCTAGGAAAGAAAACATTTACTTGACATAACACAAAAGACATACAAGAGTTTCGGACAGAATAACAAGTACAAAGCAAGATTACATAAAATAATGAAAAAAGGTATACTATGGACATCGATATAATAATAATAGCTCTAGCTACTTTTTTTGTGTTTGCTGATTTCAACGGCCCTGAGTGGCCTTTGGTGAGGTGTCCTGGAACAAGAAATCATTAGGGCTCCACAGATACACAGGGTTGTCCCGCAGGATATGACAACCCCACCGTCTTTGGTCCAGTGTAATTGGGTGAGGTTCCCATCCTGGCCCCTTACTCCTTGCGCAAAAACGCCGCCGCCTCCTTTTTCTCTTTTGTCCCCCCTTCTTATAGGAGGGGTACAGAGAGCGGCTCCTCCTCCTGCTCTTTAGGCCCCTCCTCTTATAAGAGGGCTTTAAAGAGCAGCCCTCCCCTTGGTACAATTGGAGCTCTAGCTACTAGTGTAATCTATTCTAGGTCTAGCTAGACGTATAATCAAAAATAGGTATTAACTATATTTCAAATTGGCGGCACCCAATTGAACTCAGTAATGTACTTAATGCAGGTATATGTATAAAAAATATTTTTTTGTTGACGCGTCCAGTAAGTGGTGTGTGGGGCTTCCGCAACATTATAGCGCTGAACCCACTCAAACTACCGCGAGTGCCATCAACTCCCCCTTTGATGAGGTGTCCTGGAACTACTAACCATCAGGGCACCTCGATGGCTGGTCAGTTCCCTGAGGGTCACAACACAAGACAATTCCACAAATTTTGGAATAGAGTAATGGGATGAGGTTCAAATACTCGCCCCTTGCCCCACCTAACGTTGTACGTTTATTGCACACAGAAGTGGTTCAGTAGCTAACATCGGATTTCAAGTTCCATCCCCACCAATACCTTTGTGTATTCGGTATGTCAAGTTCTACAGTCATGGGCTTTTGTTATGGTTGAGCAACCATGGCCCCAATGATGATCTTGGCGTTCATTGAGCAGTCCAGCAGTGGACCGACAAGGGCCGATAATGATAATGATGATGATGAATATTGGTCCTACTCACACAATTAGTACCTGTATACGACTGCATGTGTGCACTGTGTGCGATTGTGTTTGGCGTGAAATTTGTTTCACACTGCAATAACTTCAACAAAACACGGAAAAGTACCTAAAAATAAATTGATAATTAAAATCTTTAACTACTTAACTCTATTAAATTAGTAACCAGTGTGGCGCCGGCGTATTGCGTCGCATTAGTAGGACGAATTTAACGACACTCCATACTCTTAAATACGTTAAACCATTTAAGGTTTAATAGGTAAAATAGAAATTTAAATACATACACAGATACGCTCGAAAATCATATGCGTGCTGACACGGTCGGGTAAGAAATCATTTAAGAAGACGGCTTATAAACCACAACTCCACGTAATTGTTACGGCACGAGATGTACGACAGCTTCCCCGTCACGCTTCAAGAGTATGAAGCTCTTAGGCGGTAAATTACAGGTACGCAGCTGTAATTTACCAAAGCGATGCCTAAAAGCCGGACGATTTTCCTGTAAATAATACACGGAATGAAATGTTAGGATCTGCTTTTATTTTTATCTTGATAGGTTTTTAAATCTTAACATTCTCCATAGTGTAGGTAATACACCAAAAGTAGGAATAAAACTAATACAAGATGTCTTCTACATGATGATGCAAACTGAAGGCTGAGAATATCAGATTACTAATTATATAAGAAGAATATATGTGAAAATGAAATACCCCTCACTGGTTAATTACAAAATCTCAGAAAGTATAACACCTACAGACTTGAAATTTGTCAGATAGTTTCCTGTTAGGGTGCAGACATCCGCTAAGAACGGATTTTCTACGACACCCCACCCCTAGGGGTGTATTTTTGGGGGTGGTGTACGCGGGTGAATCCGCGAGTGCTACTATTTAATGAACACAATATTAATTTTGTATCTGGATGTGGGGATATAAAGAATTTCAATCCAATATAATGTGGTTACAATACAACTACTTAAACGGATTTAATCACGGTTTAATTAATGATTTAACTAGCCCGAAGTTTTGGAAGCTTTACAGCAACAATGGTCATGGGTCCAGCATGATGGACCCGTCGGGCTCGTTAAAAAATTAAATAAACTGCGAAAAAAAAGTAGAAGTCCGTAAAAAGTAGTTTTATTGTAACGAGTAGCATTCGCGAAATTAGGTTGTTTGAACTCGCTTGCTTTAATTCATTGGGATCTAATCTCTAATCACGAGGATGACTACTTGACACGTAAGAAGACCTGTAAAGAAATGTCATTGATTGATAAAAATACAAAAAAAATCATACTGAATTATTATTATTATTATTATTAGCATCCGCGATTATACACAAACCGAAAAGTATAAATACGTTTTAACAAAGTCGATCTTATAAATTATAACAACTTATAGCATTTAAAAGGACAGCATAATTCAAACATATTTTTTACAAAACCAACTTTACGGGGTTGGTTTAAGATATACACAGTGCACAATGAACGTTCAACAAATTGTAATAATGTAGGGATGTTGAATAAAGCTAACTTCAGGGTGTCGGTTTTTCGTGCCGGTGTGAGTGCGCATTGTAATAAATTACTCTCATATTTGTTCCCTAATGCGCCATAAGAACTATAACTTCGTAGTACGATGAGGACTTAAGTAGCCACTCATAAATGAATAAAACAAAGTTAAGCGCCAAAAGTACCACGGTTCGACCATCAAACTTTTACGGTGGGAAAGCAATTACTGCGAACGTTCTTTTAATAGGATTAGCGTAAGCGAGTGCACGAACCGAACTTTTAATATCACAACTTTACATTTTTATACAGAACTAATGGAGCTCGTATTTGCGATAAAGTTCCTTTTTAACCACCTATGCGAATAGTGGGGTCTTATAGTTGCGACGTGTATGTGTTATTTGTATTTTCATGTGTGTGTGTGCGTGCGTGCGTGCATGACTACATCTAGAGTATTTAGCTATGTTTAATGAAAATCTGTGCAACCATTAAAAGCAATTGTATTGGGTTTTGTTTAATTTTTACTTTACCATTTTGAGGAGGCGAACGATTTTCTAGCTTCTCACGACCTGGTAAGGGCGCGGGGAGCTGGTGGGTGCAAGTGGCTCGTTACCTCATCCCATAGCACTGTTTATCCTGACTATGTTCAGCAGTGGAGGTTTTTACCAGCCATCTATTTTTTAACGTTAACATGATACGTAGATACAGTGGTGTAATAAAAAGCGCTCCCTCCTTGTATTCAAGGCCCTTTTTAGGGCAGCAAATGGCTCATTCCAATTTACCATCTTGCCAGAAGGGGTCGAGTCAGAGAGGACCTTTAAGCAGAACATTATTTAAGATTCAGTGTGTGTCTAAGTTTGTACAGAAGACTATCTGTCCATCCGTAGCCCTTGACATAGACTTGAAAAAAGTTATATCAAAAGCGGTGTGTGATCAGACTTTACCAAATAATTCATGAGCAATGAAGGAATAACAGAATAAAAAAAATATTTATGTTATTCTAAACTGAGTTTTTTTTTACGTTTTGAATTATATCCTTATTTTACTAATCTAAAATAAACTTGAAGAACAGAAATATAATACGCTGGCTTTACATATTTAAATGTACCTATGGTCCTTCATATTATTAAGAAACTTAACGACACCTCGCGACTAAAAATCCTTTTGACTAAAAGATTTCCATATTCCCTGCTGCTTTGGGCACAGAATTCGATAATAAATAGGTGAAAAACCATCCACCAGCTGTGTTTTTTGAATACTTCCTAGTAGTTGTAAAGCACAAACAATATTAGGACGTCCAACTGTCTGCGAACTACAAACTATACTAAGTTTAGTTTGCTCCAATCAACGTAACGTCCTTAAATAGGATTAAGCGCTTACGTAACACGTTAGCGCACGCTAAGTGGCTCTGCGTCACGTTAAGTAACGACTTTAAATACAACTTCGAAAGCAACTTAAATAGGAAATCGTTTAGCGCAGTTTTTATGAGAACAATTTGCTCCAAAATTGGATTTTCAAGACGTAGGATAAGTGCTCAGCGCGGTAATCTGTGTTCATTGCATATGTAAAATTACCCCACGTGTATATAAAAATCTTTCTTTCTTCTGAATACTACATTAATGCTTATTATTAATTACACTTAATCGCAACGCAACGTTACCCTCTCCCTTTATCACTTGGCTACTTCCCCTGGGAACGCTTTTTGTATTGGTCTTTATCTTTACACATCAGGTGAAGCGTGCGTAAAGAATTTGTAGGTCATAAACGTATATAAGAATTCTGTTATGTAACCTAAAGTAGTTACACAGAGAGATTCGATATGTAGATTTTTACGTGCCCAAAAATTGGGTCTTCAGTCAGGGTCATAGCGCACGTTCACATCATTAGATGATGATGATGATGATGATGTCTGTACTGTATAATTAGTAGTATTTAGTACTCGCTCACGTGATACTGACGCGCCGTCGCGTTGTGATGATTCACATCATTAGATGATGATGATGATGATGATGTCGTCTGTACTGTATAATTAGTAGTATTTAGTACTCGCTCACGTGATACTGATGCGCCATCGCGTTGTGATGATTCACATCATTAGATGATGATGATGATGATGATGATGTCGTCTGTACTGTATAATTAGTAGTATTTGGTACTCGCTCACGTGATACTGACGCGCCGTCGCGTTGTGATGATCACATCGTGGCGCAAGAAATGATGATTGATAATAAGCAGTGCTCTTACACGGTAACAGTTTGGATATTCATATAGGAGCGAGCCCCAGTTATCTCGTTCACATATATACGTCCATATATAATTGACGTCTTTATAATAGTGGCAGATACTGTTGTGGTTTACGAATTTCTGATGGCCCATTTGAGTAGATGGTGGGTGACAGATATCACAACATATGCCTATGTGCTTCGATAATCATCATAAGGCGTTTGCTCATCTTGGCGGTTGTCGTACCGTGCCCCCGATAATATAAAAAAATTGTCGTTCGAAATTCGAGACACGCACTCAACAGTGAGACATGAATAGGCCGTTTCACTTCCCAGAAGCTCGACTATTTGGCCTTTGAATCCAGAGAATAAGTCTTAGTACGTCGAACAGACAAAGCGTTAACGTGAAGCCATATGGGTATGAAAGCGTATGCTAAGCTGCGGAACGGCACAGACTCGTATTAGTACCTGATTTCACTTCAATTCATAAGCGTAAGCACTTTTATTGCCATTGCCACAAATGCTTCTTCCATTTCCCCCTTTTATACTGCATAGGAAGGCAATCAGAAAAGGTGGAAACAGTTCGAGTGTTGTAAAGTACTACACATTCACATTAAATGTAAACATCGCTGGAATATGAATCCCCTCCTCATTCAACTTTCACATATGCCCCCCCCCCCCAACACTCCTCACTTGCCCTGTTGTTTCAGTACTAATACTTTAACTACACACAAACTGCAGATTAAGTTATAGATTCGTTTGTCTTCTTAAACTCTTCTATCTCGACGTGTATCGGGACTAGTTAGCGCTACTCTTTCATTGTAGGCAAGCCGAGCAGTACAACTAGGAATCTCCACCATGGTTGAAGACTTGTCGTGGCGGTGGCACTAAGTAGCCTGGGGCGAACCCAGATACTTTGGGCGAAGGTAATTGAACCGTGCGAAGATGAGAATCTTACCCAATTGCACTGTCCCGAAATCGGCGGTGTAGTCCTGTGGTGCCGGGCAACTCTTCTGTGGGCAAGGCGATGGTACATTAGGATTGCTTGGCCTTCAACGTGCACCGATGAATTGTAGTTCCGGGGCGCCTCGCCATAGGCGGCACTGTTTGTGGGTATTCGGCACTTTTATTTTTTTGCCCCACACACCACAGGGCCGTTAAAAGCGCGTAAATGGATTTCCCCGCGTCAAAAATAAAGTAACAACTGGGGATAACCTTTTCGTTCACGCGATAATGCATTTAAATTGAAAATAAAGACAGTACGCTGTCGTGTATTTTGTGGTACTACTGTTAACTCTATATTAATTATGATTTATTTATTGTTCAATATGTAATAATACTGTACACTTAGAAATATACCAAGATATACAGTTTGCGTATCAAAACCGTCCATATAAAAGGTGTGTAACTGTCAAACTATGCAATTTGTAAATACAACTTACACACATGCGCGTAAGGTTGACACTGCTTAAATTTTTCACATATCTTTAATGTAATCTGCATTGTAAGAACTACTTAAAATCATACTATTTAGGTTGACACTGTAAAAAACGTTTATGTACAATCATTTTACAGTTGAATATCGTACCGTATCGTATATCTTAAAAAAATCTTTGCAAATTAATTAATGATACGCTTGATATTGTCGCTTTTGTTACAAGTATGAACCGAAAGCTTTACCGAAGTGTATTGGACACCCACACAGACATTTTGCGTTTGAGGGCTAAGTTCCAAATAAGTGAGTTGAAATCCATAAAAGATTTATTGTATATAATCCGGGACACAGAAGTATGTGACTTGTTCCAAATGACGCCAACGTAACCCGTAACTTGACTCTATTCAACATTTTATAATGCGAATTTGAACTGCCCTCATGCAATAGAGCATCTTAAAATCAAGACGATAAAGCCTACATTAGAATGGAAAAATTATAATAACATTTGTAAGGCGCTACGAATAGTTACATTATTGTCAATTCTTTTATTATCATCCCATAATTGCCTTTATTAGCCTCAGTGGAGTGGCATGAACTACCGGACTTGCGGTGTGGCCGTTGGGGTATGTAAGACTCCAACCCTAAAGGAGAGGAGGCTTCTGCCTTAATGCACATCGAATACCTTCAGTTATTAAGATGACTAGATCAGATACCTCAGCTTGAAGTTAATTTTTTCAACATTCCTTGCACATTTTTCTTGCATTGGTATATTTATAGTATAAGCTGATTGATTTACATTTTCGCAAATCAATATATATATATATATATAATTATTTTTAAGCTATATAATTATTTTTTATAAGTTTTTGGAAATTAAAATTGTGATTAAATTTTGTGGCATTATGTTAATTCATCGAAAGTATCTTATTACGAAAAAAATCCATTTTTCATAATCCCATTTTCCATAAAGTTACGGAATAAAAGAAATATTACTAATAGAGATGAATAATTTTGTAGAATTTGTGATTTTCTTTTAATAATTAAAACATACTGATTTTTTTTGTCTATAAATATTTATGATGATACGAGAGAGGAGGCCACAAATATAATAGGATGACGGAGTGGAGAGTCATCCACTCCGTCATCCTATTACATGTAAAATAAACCATCTATACTTTTACACTATTTATATGTATTTATACATATATAGTAAAACTCAGACCTTTTTTCTTGAAACACAAGAACTACAAGGTGGATTTTTTTGCATTCACTTACGATATTTATATTTTGTATGATCATGATTCACTAATCTATTGTATGAGTTATGCGGCGAGACCGCTTAGTGTTGCTGGAAGTCAAATAAGAATTGCCATAGTAATGTAAACTAAAAGATTTTCAGATCCGACAAGTCTATATAAGCTAGATGACCTGGCAAACATTATTTTGCCGGGCTGGGTGAACAACACTCATCGCTTAGTTGTATGAAAAATAGATGATGGCCAATTCCAAGACCTACTATTGAGTTGGTATGCGTATTGTGCATATAAAGTTTTGTGAAAATCGGTGAAGCCGTTCCGTTAGAGTACGCAACTAATAATGTGACCGATTATTTTATATATAAGATTATAAATTTCTATGTTATCAACTGATGATAATGGAAATATCCAAACATGACACGACAGCATTTCTAACGCACTAAGGTTACTGCGAGTCTAAACGAAAGCTTCTTCTTTCTTCCTTATCTTTTGATACAGAGCCAAGTTTTTGTGCCCTAATAGATAATTTCACCCTCTTGCTGACATCGTCGCTCGACTCAGCTAGATAGCTGAGTCGAGCGACTAGGTAGTCTTATTCCCCTTATTACCTATTAAGTGCTTGATGGAGTTTTAGAAATAGCAATGGCCGTTTATCAACCACGGCGGCTATGCCATGCCATAAGTGTGATCTCCCAGGCACGGACAATTTCTCTTCTTCGGACAGTTACAAGAAATTTATAAATCCCAATAAGACTTTGCTCCGACTCATGCCTCCAATTCAGGACCTCACGAATATGGTTGACATGCTTACCCCTACACCACGAGGCAGCATTTAAATACGCATAAGTAAGTAAGTAGGACGTCATGGCGGTGCTAGGTTTGCACGAGATTCCACGTATAATACAGATCGAATCAGCAGAAGCATGTACGTTCCTTATCATACGCCTATATTTAAATAAAGATGTAGCGAGTAAATATAAACCTAAGCATTACCTATCACCTTTATCTCCGTCACTGCTGCTGCTCTTTCAATTAATTCAATCCGTTAAGCGTTAACTTATCTTCTAAGATTTTCCATTTCATACCATTAAAATAAAACTACTTTTACGGATTTTATCGTGGCTTATTTAATTATTTAACTAGTCAGACGTTTCAGAAGCTTTACAGCAACCGTGTCTTAAAAGGTTTTGGGATCACAAAATAAATACATCAAGGAGTGTTTTAGTGGTATTTACTGAGAATGTCCCACGCAATCCGTACAGATTGATCGATTGCTGATGGGTCAAGAATGTTTCAAATAAAGGGATTATTTGTGCCAGGAAAGATGGAGTGGAAGAATATAATATAAATAATAAAATAGGTTTAAGTAAGTTTATGGTTGCTCCAGGGTCTAAACAGGCTCGCCGATATATGACACCGAATCAAATCAAATTTATTTCAATATAGACATATATTGTTTCATTATTATATACACATTGGGCAACACCTAGTTAGTATGAAAGCATACTTGTGGCTGGTGGCCGTGCGTGTGTACACGCGCGCGCGTCTGTGTACCTTTAAGAGCCTATTTATGTGTGTGAGAAAAACGTGTTCATGATCCATTGGTGTTTCACATTACATATGTTTAACGTTGAGCTCCTGGGTGCAGTGTATGTGTGAGTGAAGCTGTGTTGACAGATTGCTAAAGGTACACTACGATATGTTGTATATGTGTGAGTGAAGCTGTGTTGACAGATTGCTAAAGGTACACTACGATATGTTGTATATGTCGGGCACTCAGGGCGCTACTGGATTAGTGAATACTATTTTAGGCATCACATAGCACCGCCGTAAAGTGACGTCTTCAGTGTCGTGTTTCGTGTGGTATGTGAGTAGCCAATGGCTCTTTGTGGGGGAGGGGGGAAGGCAACACATCGACATAATAATTATGTGGATGTTAATGGGTGTGAGTAGTCGTAAATACTATAATCGGTAGTCGCGGTGTCTATAAAAAGGCACCAAGTGTCAGTAGCAGGATTGCACTTGACTTATTTAGGATTCCTTGTGTCAGCGTAGTGAAAGCAAGTCTGAGATTTGGTTTTGGACACCCTGGGGTCTTAGACATTTGTCCTCATACCAGACACAGGAAATTTATCAATCATCATCATCATCGTCATTATCAGCCCTTATCGGTCCACTGCCCTTTCAATGAACGCCAAGACGACCGATCTCCTGCTATTCGCATCCATCCGGACCGGCTACTGTACGGAGATCAGTGGCGCCAGTCGGAGAACTAATATGTGATTGCCAATCCGCCTGCTCATCGTGGAAATAACGACGAGGGCGAAGACTCTTGCAATGGTCTTTAGCCAGAACTATTTCCTGAGTACAAAACACTCTCACATGAGTCTTAAATAAATGCATGGAGCAGGTTCCCTGCATTAAGCTCTAATTTTATTTTACTATTCATTTTATTACCAAATGAGTACTAATGATTTTATTGTAAAAAAAAATATTCGGATTACTGAAAGAGTACCTACCACTACTCCCTCATTCATTTTTAATAATTACAGAAATCAATATTACCTCAGCGTCACCTATTTTTTTATAGTTTTTAGTGTAACTAAGTAAGTAAATATTTACAAAGACTGGATGAATATTAAACATAATACTGCATTAACGAGCACACAATTGGAAAATACACACTACAGTTAAGGACTGGAAAATCATCATAAATATAGGTTGAATAATTTTTAAATTGCAATTAACAAATATTGGCGTGGATGTGGAACTTATTCACCATTTACGAACTTTGCGAAGGGTGGCGGGAGTTATTACTTTTATGAACGTCACATTAACTCAGTGTGTTCAATGGTTTCAATATGTCAGATTCTTTTTATGGTTCAGAACCACAAAAGGAAAGACGAAACCTTTTAAGTGTCACTTTCTTTACCGTCTGCCTGTATATCTGTCAAGACACAAAGTAATATCAACCATCAAATTCCAAGTACTTCTTGGGGATCTAATTGTTAGATTATGAATATGGACAAGACATTTGATGATACAATGAAGATAAAGAAAAAAACCGATGGTTGATAGTTTATTTTTGTGTTATAACAGTTACATAAGAGACATATGTTACTTGTGAGAAATCATAGAAATAGGTGCATACGCATAAGCACGGAAATTGAATGCACTTACCTCGTGTTGATTCCGACACCTCAGTGTGAAAATGACTAGCAATGTACTTGCCTGGTCAAACCGGTACCTCCACCTGTTTCACGAAGAAAATTACGGGCAGTTATAGGAACTGCCGATAGAAGTGAAAACTTAAAACTATCAAATAAAAATGACCTGTATTTAGTTTTTTTTTTTGGACTTTTCACTTTGGACCGCTTATCTGCTACGATTTAGCATGCGCGTAGCCGCGTAGCACAGCGAAGTGACACGCCTTCACTTGTGCTACGTAGCATGTTTGCTGGCGCGATGATGATTTTTTTAATTTTAATATCACATAAAAATATTGTGATCAAAACTAATGGTACTTTTTCCTAAATTTTTGTATATTTTATATACAAATGTTAGTTATTAATAATTCGTGTGAGATTGAAATAAATAAAACTGAAATAAATAAATTGGAATAGAATTCCATGTGAAGTGATTTCAATACAAACGACGGCCTTTGTGCATCAGACATTAAATATATTGAAGTGAATGTAAGTGCACTTTCAATCGGGACCCATCGAAGCGTCACTACCGGACTATTATTTTATTCGTATGTATAGAATTGCGATGGAAAAGTGCAACAATTATCATCTGAATATGTTCATGTTTTATAGAAGGACGGAATTAAAAGAACGGTAGAGGCCTACTGGTGAATACCGGCGCATAGAGGTTATGCTGACGTATTTCCACTCTTCCCTTTCTCCACTAAGGGGTCACAGGCAACTCACATATCACAGGTAACACAACAGTATGTCTGTCAATTATAATATAACTCTAAAAAATAGATTTTATTTAACTTTTTTACAAAAATAATAATATAACAACTGTAATATAATAGTAAGAATATTAAGGCGGTGTTATATAAGCAAGAGGTACCTCCTCGGTCGAGCAGGTCTGATACGACTGTAACGAGGCCTCACACCGCTTAGCCTTTTAATAATGACGTAAGTTACAAAATGTGACTTAAATCGCCTACAATATTATTTTAAATTCACTACTCACAAGTCTTTGGTTAACCACAAAAGTCATTTTTTGGCAACACCGGAGCCGCCTGTAGCCGAGCTACACAAACATGTGCCGTGAAATTGTTGTCTAAATTCATCAAATAATTTACCCTGTCCTAATTTCCCTAACTACCGCGTACATCGTACGAAAGAAACAGTAGCTAGTCTGATGATACTAATCGCAATATGATTTGCGATTCGCTTTGCACCACCGCACGTGAGACTTTGCACCACCGCACGTGAGACTTTGCACCACCGCACGTGAGACTTTGCACCACCGCACGTGAGACTTTCTACCCGTTAAAGGGCGAAGGGACGACGACCCCAGGTAATGATCCTCTCCGTAAACCAAACTTTCATTTCAATGCCGCCGAAATGTCTCCCATCTGTGGGATCGGTACACTCACAGCAATCGGATGAAGCTGTATTGGGCTCTTTTTCGCTTCCACAGCATACATTTTCAGATGCGATAAAAAATGTTACATTGCTTCTTTTATTCACTAAGTATGCCGGTTCCGACCACGTAAAATATATCCCACGGGAATTCATTCATTGTTCCGGGATAAAAAAACTTTTCTGAAATTCCACGTTGTATTCTATATTTATGTCATTTTTTCCAATTCCATTACGTACATTTCGCGTGGAAAAATAACAAAAGTGTATGGGTACCCTCTCGACATTCCCTATGCGGGTGAAACCGCAGACAATACTAGTGTATTGTATCAATACACATCTTGACGTATGCACATGAATTCTCCCTTGGCATATATCTCTTTGAAAGTAACATATAATATTGTGTAGAAATAACATTAATCAGTATACAGGATTTCATATTGATCAATTGTCATTGGTAATTAATTTAATTAGCTGCTGGCTTACTATGGCCGATTCAATTAGAGATCAGACTGGCTTTGACAAATCAACTGAGCCCGTACAATGCAAAGAAAGAAACAAAAAATTAAATTTTTACGCTTTAAAATATTAGTATACATATTGATATCATTATAGTATATAAGTTATATAATTATAGTCATATTATAAAATTATATCCTTCTTTGAAATGAAAAATTCTTAATCTCATACGAGTAGCATATAATTCACATGCTACTCCGCGCTCAGCGCTATAAAATGATAGTTCTATAAGGACGATTTAAAAATTTAATATAACTTGCCTATAAATCAATTTTATGATCATTTTAAAATGCGCCAGCATTACGGAGATCACAATATTGCGGGGCTGGAGTAGACGCACACTGCAGACTTTATGAACCTATTAAGGTTCAAATAAGACGATATCTACGAGGGCTTGGCTTGGAATTAATTAAAGACAGATTAATGCAATAACATTGCAGCAAAATCGGACCGGTACAATGTGGGTGCTTCATAATGTCGCGGTACAGCGGCAGCTGCGCTGTAGAGAATAAAGGGGCAAACGAGTAATCGGGCCTTTTGACAACTGCCAAAGCTCATAGACATCCAGAGTATTGTTATCTAGATGATTTGCCTTCATTTCCTCCTCCCCTTCAATGGACCTATCTCATTAAATGTTTCTGGGTGGTTTGTTGTCGCTTTTAAAGATTTTTTTAATTTTAAACTAAAGCAGAGAATGAAAAAACGCTGCAATTGAAAATATGATCTTAATACGACTGATGAGTATGAATGCGCAGGAATTGCTAAATGTAGGCTGCGCAGTCAAGTAGTTGGGCCAAGTCTTACTTTGGCCGTTAGACGCTTCTAGTACTCAGAAGCACTAAAAACATTTTAATTCATTTGACCTAATAATAATAAAAATAACTAAGTACTGTATTTTTGTAAGACGTAGTGACATGTATAGTGCATGACACTACATCCTCCTATGCATCGGAATTGGGCCGGCACGACCGAGGAAGCACCTCTCGCTCGCTTAATACCGCCGCAAAATGACACCTGCGGTATCGCGTTTCATTCGGTTTATGAGTAGCCGGTGGCCCATTGGAGGGGTGTGAAAAGGAAGGCAACGCATCGGCATAATTATGCTGACGTTCATCCACCGCCGTATCACAATCGTGATAGCGAGTCGTCGGCTCCCTGCGGGCCGTCCCACGCAGATACTCACCGAAGCAACCATCCCCGGTGAGTACCTGCATCAGACGGTAGTTGAGGGGTGAGGGGCGTCGGTAGTTGTTGAAAGCCTCCGAATGCTCGTTTGTCATCAAACTTTACTAAAATAAATCACACGAAGAAAGTCTGCAGTCTGTGGCCCCGCAGTTAAGTAATAAATGTTAATGAATAAAGAGCACGGAGCAGAACGAATGGATATTAATATCGGATAACGCAGCGGAAGTTGTTTCGCATAAGTTCTTGTGCAATAAATATAATGGGTACGGATGGCCATAAAATATAAACGGTCTCACTTATTATTATTGCGATGGGCTTTTTATGGGAAAGCGACAAACTGATCCTATGATCAGCATCGTAAATCAGTCGTTACTCGACGTGGAGTTCTATCAGTGGCTTATGTTAGCACTGAACATGGACTAGCTAAAACCAGAGGTCGTTCTCCCTGAGCGAAGGGCTGGTCACACACGCAGAAGAACAGACGGGCCAGTAAGGTTCTGGAGTGGAGGCCGCGTCAAGGAAAACGAAGTGTTGGTCGTCCTTTCACCAGGTGGGAAAACGATCTCCGTACAGTAGCCGGTCCGGGATAGATGCGAATAGCAGGAGATCGGTCGTATTAACGTTCATTGAAAGTAGCCTATGTCCAGCAGACCGATGTAATGATGATGATGATAGCAGACTAGAAAACGAAGCCTTTGGACGAATATGGACGCCCACAGACATCTGCGTTATCATTCTCGTGTTACCGCGCTTAGAGCCTTTGCTTCTTCCCTCCCATGGCCATCGGCTACTCACAAACCGCACGAAACGCGACAGCATATAATGTCACTTTACGGCGGTGTTATGTAAGTGAGAGGTATCTCCACGTTCCGGCCTAATTCAGCTGCCATACAGCATGGCACTACCTCTTACTAAAATATTTGAGATAAGAATAACTTAAAATATTCTTGAATTACAATAAAACTACGTTTACACAGACTGCAGTGCTACTACGACTAAATATGCGGTCCATGAATGCTCATAGCTAATGCTGAAGTTGACCCCCACCATCATTTGTAATATCAGAATCATCACTAAAGATCCAAATCCAATTACTTCCAATGATACCCCGTAATGATATTGAAATTTAAAAAACATCCAAATTTCAATAGAAAAGATGGCTGGGTCCATCCCTCAGAGTGGGACCCAGTAAACATAATCAAATCAAAAACTAAACATGACACCTCAAGACAGCAAGATATAATAGCTAATATTTGCGTGGATCGGAACAACTTACAAGTCTTCGGGTACTTTTAACTCCTTGTGACATCAGGACATCTGTCTTCTCAGTCCACCCGTGACCATGACCGCTGTATATGATCAAATAAACGGCGATAAAATTGGTAGAAATAGATTCATTGTAATGAGTAACATTCGCGTAAGTTTAAGTCATTAGCATTCCACAATTCGAAAATATTCTTACAAAAGAGGCCCAATAAATTAATATGCTACTTACTGGAAGAAAAAAATTTCGTCATCAGGAAATTATGGAGATGGTTATTCCTTATTTACCTCGGCCCTTATCAATCATTCATTGAATTTGGCCATTATATTTCTTTCATAACGTACAAATGCGTTACTCGCTATCGCTCCGTCTCTTACCGTACATTTATAGTATTAGGAGGCAAACGCGGCATCAGCCCTTGGACATCAGCATAATTGTATACCGCCTACCCTCCTCCCCTCTGATATGTCACCGGAAATTGAAAAACTGTAATATATGGCAGTATCATGTGAGCAACCTTTCCGGTTGTGCCGGCCCAATTCGGCTCTGCACCATTGCACTCCCGCTAACTGTGCAACTACACTTCAGAATTCAAATTAGCATTATCTTAGAGGGAAATAACTACCGTTGGTTTAAATGACAATAATAATAATATATAGTATACTGGTTAATGTCCGCGTATTCTTTTACAGAGTAATAAAAAACAACGAACTAAAGTTAGTATTTCTATGTGTTATTCTGACACATAAGCTACAACATTTCCAAATTTAATCAAAATACGTTCAGTAGTATTTACGTGAAAGAGTAAAAAACATCTATTCATACTTTGCGATCTTTCGCGTTTATAACTATTAGGTTAGTAGGTTATTGAATATATTTCCGTTGTGTAGTCCCAGTGAAACGAGGCCTTAGCACAGTATAACAATACCATAAGGACTTGTGTCACAGGTACTATCCGCATGAGGCAAAGCTGACGCTCTCCCGCTCCTCGCCATTATTCTTAAGTTACGGTCGGAGGCAGCGGAGAAAGGAGCGTCATATGCTTCTGCTCTACTTAAAGCAGAGAAGGAGGTAAACCTCGAGGAGCTGGGCATTAGTCCGCTCCGCATACGCCAGTCGGCTACCGGAGCGCGGTTAATTGAGCTGCTCGTCTTCACGAGCGACGAAAAGGCTGACATACTCGCCGCTTTTCTAAAGGAGGAGGAAAAGTCGGAGGTACTCAGGCCCGAAAGGAAGGCCGACATAAGGCTCTGCTCTCTGAGTGACGCAATCACCGCGAAACGGGTGCCACGACCACGGTGCCAAAGGAGGGGGGCTATAACCCGGGCCAGGTTCTCGTGCGGAACCTACACATGGGTCATTTCGGCTCGAACACAGCCCCTGTTGTGCTCCTGGCGACGGCAGCAACAAAGTTGTTGCAGGCCGGGAGGTTTGTGGAGGGGTGAAGCCGTGTTGGTGTCTACCTCATGATGGTACGCCCCAGCCACTGCTACTATTGCCTGGGGAGGGGTCACGTGTCCAGTACGTGCCCCGGTGGCACTGACCGCAGCACCTTGTGCTACCACCGCGGTCAGCCCGGCCACAAGGCTGATGGGTGTTCCGCCACCGCTCGTTGCGCGGTGTGCGCGGATGCCGGCAGACCGGCGGGCTACGTGATGGGGGGCATGTCTTGTAAGCCCCCCGTTTAGCGCGGGAAAGTTCCCTCTACCTCTCAGAGGGGGAACCGTTCGGAGTCGAACGTTGAGATGGCATAATGGCTAGGCATCTCAGCGCTCTCGATTGACGTCGCGGTCGTAGCCGAGTCGTACGCCGTGCTCTCCAGACCAAGCTGCCAGCCCAAGCTCAATATACAGACAGTCCAGACATGCGTGCGATGTTCGGGAGGTTCCTAGGTGGATGTCACTTTCGCCATGCCGGCCACCGCACGCAGAGTAGAGGGATGGAGGGTGGAGACGAAGGTGGAGACACTCTCGGACCACCGCGACGTACGGTTTCAGGTGTCTCCATCCTCCGTTCGTCCGACGACAACGTCGAAGTCGTCTAGGGGGAAGAGCCGGTTTTCGCGTTGGGCGCTTAACCGGGGCTGGCAGAGGAGGCCGCCATCGTCGGCCTTTGGAGTCTCCCACCGCTGTCGGATTTAGGGGCGGACGAGGTGGCTGGTCGGCTCTGCGACGCATTGACTGCGGTGTGCAGAGCGGCCATGCCGCCCGCGAAGAGTCCGTCGAAATCACAGTTTGGGTTACGAGCACGCCGGTCGACGATCTATACCCTTCAGCGCCTCCGGGCGATGGCGGGTGAGGCGGAACACAGGGGTGAGGTGGTGGTCGCGGTGTGATACGGGAGGCACTGGTCTTCTTTAAGATGCCTTCCTATCTCGTTAGGCTGTCAGAGGCGTATCTCTCCAGTCGCAGAATGGCTCCCGAGAACCGGTCGGGGTCCGTAGAGCGGCAGCGACTTCGGTCCACACTTCGCTATAGTGGAACCGAAGGTAGTGAAGGCAGCGAGTGCGCTGGGCAGACTCCTCCCGAACCTCAGAGGACCCAGCGCCGCCTGCAGGCACCTGTACTCCGGTGTTTTTCGGAGTATGGCGACGTACGGTGCTCCGCTTTGGGCGGATCGTCTCACTGCCAGAAAAAAGGCCCATCTACGCTCTGCACAGAGGGTCGACGCAGTGTGGTCAATCTGGGGGTACCGCACGGTATCGTGGGCTGTAGCGACAGTCTTAGCCGGTGATCCACCATAGGAACTCGGGGCGGAGGTTCTTGCCGAGAGTTTCTCCTATGTCTCTGATAGGAGGGTTCTCGGCCTAAACCCCACGAATGACGAGATCCTGTGGGTCCGCCGGTAACTGCATGTGGCGTTAATGCAGAGGTGGGGGGGGACCTAGCGTGGCAGCCATAGGGTAGAGAGATAGCGGCTGACTTGCGCCCGGCCTTCGAGCGGTGGGTGCGCCATAGGCGCAAACCCCTCACCTACCGTCTGACGCAGGTACTCACCGGGCATTGTTGCTTCGGTGAATATATGTGTGAGACGGCCCGCAGGGAGCCAAAAACTCGTTGTCACCATTGTGACGCTGCGGTGGACTCGGCCCAGTACACCCTCGAGGTGTGCCCGAAGGAGAAGGGAGCCGATGAGCGGGTGAGAGAGGAGGCTGCCGACGCTGCCTCCCTCCGTCGACAACGAATGGGAGTACGAAGGATGCGCTATCTGTAGCGCCTTCAGTAGTGCCCCTGGGTTCCGTGTCGGGCCGGGATGGGAACCCGGTCCACATCATCAAGACACGGCGTCATAGCGTAGCCGGACAGTCCCCGAGAAGGTTAAGTCTGGCCTTTTCGCCGTGATCAGCCTGTCGCTGGAGGGATCCTGTTGCCTGTAGATCCGGGACTCTCCACTAATAGCGGCTGAAGGCTCCCGTAGGGGTTTAGTTGGTATTCCTACCCAATGGCCGAGTCCAACATAGATCTGGGAATCTACCCGGGCACCCAGTTAAATGCATTCTGCTACGTCTCCAAAAAGAAAGGTCCGCGCCGCATCCGCACCCCCACCAATATTCATTTGTCATGGCAGTGGGGTTCAGTAGCCTTGGGTGAATAGAGGCACCTTGGGTGATTCGAATTGAACCAAGGAGGGGGCTGCTCTTTGTACCCCCCTTATATGAAGAGGACTCTAAAGACCAAAGTGAGGTGGCGCTATTGTAGACGGGGCAAGGGGAGAGGATGGAACTTCACCCCATTGCACTATCCCAAAGTTGGTGGGTTTGTTTTGTGATGCGGGACAACCCCATCTGTGTAAGTGGCGTCGGTCCCTTAGGGGCCTGACGAGCTGTGGACATGCCCTGACAATTTGTAGGTCCGTGATACCTCACGATAGACGGCACTGAAGACACTAGCGGTGGTTGCTGTGGGTATACGGCAATATGATGCGGCGCGAGCCCCACACACCGCAGAAGCCCATCCAAGGCCAGTGAGGCGTGTAAATGCGTTTCCCCGCGTCAACAAAAATAATACTCAACAGCGACAACAACAAAATACGTTTGGAGCTTTTAGCGCGATTGTATGACCAACATCCATACATACAAACTTTCGCATTTATAATATTAGTAAGAACGTTACTATTTACAAATGTAATAACGGCATAATTTAAAAGGAGACCTGTTCAGTTCAACTCATTAGCTATACAACAATCCATTCTCTGTGTGTTTGTATATGTGTGAAATAGCGTATGGAGATCGGTAACCTAATTACACGATAAATTAAAGTTTACAACAGTTATTTCAGACCTAACCGCCTAGCTTGCTCACGGAAATGTAAGCGACTATAATAACTTATCTTTGTGAATTATCTACGTAGCTACCTAGTTCATTATTTAGTTGTACATGCTGGAAATATGAGTGCGCAAAGTTTGCAGCATTATGTTATAGTAAATACTAATATTATGAAGAAGGAACGTAACATTATTTATTTGTTTGTTTGTTGACATGGAATAGGCTCCGAAGCTGTTTGAAGGATTTGAAAAAATATTTTACCATTATCTGTGATGAACATTGTCTGTATAGTGTTCTAGGACGTTAATGATTATGAAAACAACGATTATGTAGCCAAAGGTGTGAAAAAAGTGCTAAAGAAAATATAGTTGCAGAAAGCATTTTCTAACTTGAACTAACTGTCCCGGCAGTTGTTGTTCTATCATAATTTGTTGTCATGGTGACATCGACGTTACGAGGGCAAAATTGAAATTTGTATTTTTTATTTTTAAATCAAGGTATTTTTGCCATATTTGGAGAAATATCCGTGCGAAGTCGGGACGGACTGCTAATATCATTCAAAATCAAAGACTTGTTCGTTACGAATTTACGCAACAACAGAATGGATTTGGATCGCCACTGTGGTGTAACGGTGCCTGTTAAGACCGTTGGCCGCGTGGGGTTCTGGGTTCGATCCCCAGGTCGGGCAACTGTTATTAAACGCTTCTCAGATTATTCTGAGCACGTATTACATTAGAATAAGCCCGAAGTGACCATAGGCTTGCCACGTATGACACCATGGGCCTCAGTACCTTGGCTAGTCGTGGGTGTTCTGGTATATCTGCTTATGAGTTGTGGATGTACTAGCACACCTCTGCCTACCTTTTCGGGGATAACAGGCGTGAGGGTACATTTTTCTACCTTTTTTTTTGGATTTGGATATTGCACCAACATTCTAACAACCTGGGTTAAACTAAAATATGTTTTATCGTTTTCCCAAACGAAGTGTCGGTCGACCGTTCACCAAGTGGGAAGACGATCTCTGTGCAGTAGGTGGTCCTGGACGGATGATAGTAGCAGGAGATCGGTCGTCTTGATGTTCATTGACAGACGATTATGTCCAGCAGTAGACCGATAAGGGCTGATAATGATGATGATCATGATGATGAAATTGTTCACAAAAATAAATAAGTCGGTTTACGAACAATATAATTTTTCGTGATAGGGGTACCTCCGCTTGTTACGCTCTCTCGCAAGCTCCGCCCATTCGGAACATTACTAGGGAGGATCTAAAAGTCCGTGGCCTAACCTACATGGAACTATGACATCTTTTTACATCTACCGTCATTTGTTAGTATGTGTCATATTGATTTATTGTGCGCAGTTTCATTCCGATACAGCACAATATAATTTTTTTGTGATTATTTGTTTGAAGCAATCTGACGCAATTTTCAATAATGGAGAAAATTGAACACCGTGCAGTCATAAAGTACGTCAATAAAAAAGGCCTATCACCAAAAGACATCCATCAAGATATGGTGAGCACTTTGTGTGAGTCTGGTCCATCGTATTCCAGTGTCAAGAAGTGGGTAGCTGAGTTTAAGCGCGGTCGTGAGAGCATTAAAGATGATCCTAGGAGTGGAAGGCCTACGTCCTCTACCACGAAAGAAAATATCGATAAAATTTGTGATCTCGTACTGAGTGACCGACGTTTGACCATTGGTAAGATAGTTGAGATAACAAACATTAGTTATGGCCGGATGCAACACATAATAACGGAAAAGTTGGGGTTCCATAAGGTTTCTGCTCGCTGGGTCCCAAGGTTGCTTTCAGCTGAACGACAAGGAGTTCGATACACAATTTCGCGAGACTGTTTGGAACTTTTTGAGACCGATCCCGAGGACTCTTTGTCTAGATTTGTTACCATGGATGAAAGCTGGGTTCAACACCATACTCCTGAATCAAAGCAACAATCCAAACAGTGGAAAAGATCAGACTCTGCTACACCGAAAAAGGCTAAGATCGTTTTGTCGACTAACAAAGTCATGTCTTCTGTTTTTTTGGGATGCGAAGGGCACCAAGGAAAGTTTTGTTTCATCAAGACAATGCACGTGTTCACACTACGGTTGAAACAATGTCTGTAATCCATGATTGTGGCTACGAATTGCTGCCCCACCCACCGTATTCGCCGGATTTAGCCCCCTCAGATTATCATTTATTTCCAAATTTAAAAAAACATTTGGGTGGCTCGAAATTTTCGACGAAAGATGAGGTGATAGTCGCAGTAAACGATTATTTCGCCGACCTTCCGGAATCTTTCTTTTTTTTCGAGGGGATAAACAAGTTGCAGGTCAGGTGGAAGAAGAGTGTTGAACTAGATGGAGACTTTGTCGAAAAATAAAAATGAATTTAGATCCACTTTTCTTTCATTTTCTTGGTCGGGCTTAGAACTTTTAGATCCACCCTCGTACTATTACTCATAACGTCACTGACGCCTTACTCTTTCGTGCATGCATCAAGCGTTATTGTTTTACAAGACGTTATCATGTCAAATACATAATCGTTCCATTGAAACAGATGTTACGGCGGAGAACAGCTGTAGAAATTGTAAATGCTACTTAACACTACCATGTAGGAATTGTAAATGCTACTTAACACTATCATGTAGAAATTGTAAATGCTACTTAACACTATCATGTAGAAATTGTAAATGCTACTTAACACTATCATGTAGAAGTTGTAAATGCTACGTAACACTATCATGTAGAAATTGTAAATGCTACGTAACACTATCATGTTGAAATTGTAAATGCTACGTAACACTATCATGTAGAAATTCTAAATGCTACGTAACACTATCATGTGGAAATTGTAAATACTACGTAACGCTATCATGTAGAAATTGTAAATGCTACGGAACACTATCATGTAGAAAACACTTACTGTACAAGTTGCCGGATCATCTATATAGTTTTTTTTATAGGTTAGGGGGGCAAACGAGAAATCTGAGGTTTTTTACGGCTACCGACGCCCATTAACATACATATAATTACTATGCCGATGCGTTGCTCTCCCTCTCCCCCAATGGGCCACCGGCTACTCACAACCGCACGAAACGCAACACTGAAGATTTCACCTTGCGGCGGTATTATGTGAGCGAGAGTCCTCCCCGGTCGTGCCGGTCCAATTACGTTGCATACTACCTCCTCCTATGGGGAATGGCACTACCTCGTACTAAAAAAATACAAATGTTATTTTCAAAAGTATCTAAAAAATATCTCAGACCACAATATTCCTATATATTCCTCTGAAATGATATCGTAAGTCCTATATAAGTAACATAAGCAAGAAATTAAGTAAAAGATAACGATTATGATTATCTTTACGGCTATGTTACTTTATTGCTCATATTAATGATAAAAAGTACATTCTTTATTCTTAGTTTTCCCTTATGATTATTTTAGTGCTTGGCAAACGCCAGCACTATAGCAGGCGTCTGCATATTTCACCCTGCGAACTACGATCTGTATGCAAGCGGAATGTTTTTATTAAGAACGTGAGGGGCAGGCCTACGCAAACGGTTTTTACGACTGGACATATTGCTTCAGCTATTCTTTACGACACGAATTGTTGTTATCTGAAACAATACATGATCCACTCTGTTCTGAAATATTCATCACCGTCAAAATCTTAGGTCAAAGCTTTCTTCTCCTCTCCTACAATGGGTCACATGCAAAAGCGGCACAAAACGCGATATTGCTGTCACTTTGTTGTGATGTCATGTGTTTGTAGTATATTACAGAATACATTATTAAATACACGTGCAGTAATTATATTAATTACTTCCCACAGATGTATTAAATTATTAAGAGATATTTCAGAAATGTTATACTCATTTTAATTAAAATAATGTCTGTAATATCGACACTACGAAATAATTTACCTATAGTGCATTTTGTTTACGTGCATATTTAGCTGTACAACACATATTGTTGAATTTCAAACGTTTCGGTAGCGGTCGGAGTGTTTAATGATCAGCAATGATTAATGTGACATTGAAAAATGTTTTTGAAGATGTACGTTTTTTGAAGTGTTAGAGAAAATGGTTGAGAGTAAATTTTTACAACCCGTCACCAAAAGCCTACCATATATACCCTGAAGTTAGTCAACATTTTATTTTAGCAAAAAAAAAGTTACCATAATGCGTTATAATAAATACTTCAAAGAACTCAATACCGTTTTTCTAAAGTAAGCGTATTTTTATCTATAAACGTAGATTAAGGTAAAGAGAAAAAATCATAAAAAGTTTTTTTTTATTTATTATTATCATTTATTTAACAGTACAAGGACGTGCCCGAAGAGACACTACAGTTGCCGAATCCGTCTTAACGGGCGACACAAAGACACAATTTAACACACTTCACTTTACAGTAACAATACCTCCATAAAAATTAACTGTACACTTACTAAGTAATATAGTATATCTTTTTTTATAGAATCGAGCCTTTTTACGACTACCGACGCCCGTGAACATTAACATTATTACTATTCCTTTCCTGTACGGAGATCGTCTTCCCACCCGGTGAACGGTCAACCGACACTTCGTTTTCCTATACGCAGCCTCCACTCCAGAACCTAAGGAATCGTAAATGGTTGCAATTATTGTCATGCAAATTTTATCGAGATTTATTTAATTATTTAACTAACCCGGCCATTCTTAAAAGGGGTCACTGATAAATTTGGCAAAGCTTCTGAAAAGTCGGGTTAATTAAATTATACATTGGTTTAATGTAAAATCCGTGAAAGCAGTTTTATTGTAATTAGTAACATTCGCGTAAATTTAAGACATCATTATCCGATATCTGATTGATTTCCCCGGCAATTAATTCATAAGGCTATCATCATATGATTTGTATAATATTACATTTTATAATAAAATTACAAAGAACAGTGTACATCAAATAAAGCGGTGTCAGCGGCCGCTTCCGCACCCTCAGGCCTCAGAAAATTTAAACGAACGAGCTAATCTTGTTAGACCGTGGATATATCGCAGTAGCTACTTTCAAAAAGAGGACCGTTTTATTTCCTGGTAAGCAAACGATGACCCGGATTAAATACGACTGAGTGAAATTACGGCAGGAGTTCGGCGTTATACGATATTCAATAAAGCTAGCCTTATTGAAATAACTATCCGCCTTTTCAGCACATTTCTAGTTTCTTATTTTAAAACTCCCGGCGCTACTTGTCATGACAATAACAATGGCGTCGATTGTAGAAAACAGAGAAAACTATGTTCAGATAGACTAGAAGGCTTAGAGGGGAGCGTAGTTTCCGACTAATAGGGAGGAACGTCTCGCAGCAATAATTCAGCTAATCGTTAGCCTGCCACAAAACAAAACGGCCCTGTTTTTGAAAACGGCTAGTCGAAGTGTAATACGGCGATTTGTATCATACTACAACGGATACAAGGGGAAGTGTGGAATGATTTTCTAAGTAATTGTGTATTCTTGTCTGAAGATTCGTAACTTTTTTCTAAGGAGTACCATTATGTATTACAATCAAACGATTGTAATACATCATGTTACTCCTAAGAAAAGAGTCAACAAAAAAGCTGACAAATGCCAGCAATTGAGCCAGCTTATGAATTAGAATGATATCACATCTTGTGTACTTTGAAAGTTTTTGAGGCCGATTGGACGGAAGTTCCTTTATTTCCTTTACCCGCTTATAACGTATACTATAGATATAAAACTGAAGACTTTGTTTGTTTGTTTGTTGGAAGGCACTAATCTCAGGAACTACTGGCCCTGAAATTACTTTTGCGTTCACCGTACATTTTACGAGGAAGGGTATAGGCTATATCATAACGCTACAACTGACAGGACCGGAGTCACGCGGGTGAGGCCGTGCGCTAGTATAAAAATATGACTGAATGTCAATGATTATGATTATAATGATGGACACAAAATTAATAATTGTAAATGTAATTCATTTACAGAAATGAAATCTGAATTTAAATTTTAATTGAATTCCTAAACAAGATGCTCCGTTACTCTGATACGCTTAGGAACTGTGGTACAGACGGGCTTAAAGGGAACGATTTTGTTCCGAAATTCATTAACGTTCTATAAACAAAACCCTTTCTTGATGAAATTGGAACTGGGGCGTCCGATACGGCTTCAACTTTGCGTCCCTGGGTAGAAGATAAATAAATGTTTCATGGTCAACGGATTCAAATTCATAATCAATTATTTATTTATTCAATAAGCAATAGGAAGCCAACTTAAGCTTTGGTTGTGTATGTATATGCGCGTCGATTGTCACATTTTTTGACAACCCTGTGATTTGGAAATGATCAACCGCACTGCACCGTCCCTTTGTGGTGGTATCATACGGCGAACCGCACTGCACCGTCCCTTTGTGGTGGTATCATACGGCGAACCGCACTGCACCGTCCCTTTGTGGTGGTATCGTACGGCGAACCCGTCCACTGCTAGTCACAGAATCCTTGCCGAATATTTTACTTTTGTATAGACACCAAACATTGCACGCTCTTACAACAAATCCAGTATTTAGGAGGAGGTAGTGGCATGCTGCATAGGAGGAGGTAGTGGCATGCTGCATAGGAGGAGGTAGTGGCATGCTGCATAGGAGGAGGAAGTGCCATGTTGTATTGAGAAGGCCCGCTAGACTGGAGTGGCCTCTCGCTCACGTGACCCCACCGTAAATCTACTCTGACGCATCTCGTGCGGTTAGTAAATGGCTCATTGGCGGCGACGAGGAATGGAAGGCAACCCTTTCACATGATATTAACATCGCGGATGGATATGTATGTGGGCCTTAAAGATTTGATTGCTCGTCTGCTCCCCAATTATTGTATAAAAAAATATAAATCCGTCTATTGTATTTGTCTTTGGAATCGCAAACAGTGACGCATAGTCGATATGTTGCAGTGCGCGATCCACTCTACGATTGTGTAAGCTAACTCTATAAACGCACACAGCTTGCCCGGTATTTCTTTATATTATCTTTAGAGAATACGAAGAAATTGGGGAGGGGGGGGCGGTTCAGAAGGAGGACAACGCATCAGCATAATAATTCGGTGTATATCCATGTGCGCCGGTAGTTGTAAAAAGGCTCCGACTTCTCGTTGGTCCCCCTATTCTATAATATATTTAAGTAATAGTAAGTGTATAGCTATACTTTAAAGTAAAATTGTTAAATTGTGTTACTATGTGGCCTGTTGGGGCAGCTGTTACGTCTCCGGGCATGTTCTTGTACTAACAGATAAATGATAACAATAAATAATAGGAAAATATACTGTAAAAGAATAATATAATCACATGGATGACTGTCAGGTGCAGATGACACCGTACTCAGCTCTATTATATTGTTATTATGACCCCGGGCAGCTTAACACGTCACTTGTCAGGCGATCTGCCGAACGTCAGCTAGAGTTCATTTAATACACGTGTGAAGCTATAACAGTAAGTATGACCAGTTGCGTCAGTTTATGAGTATCTAGTGGCCCTATAGGTTGGCGACGCATCAGCCACCAATTCATATCTTTATTGCTCGTTCAAACGGGGCAAAATATTTTACAAGGTATCACACTCATGTGGTATAAGGTCTTTGTTGGGTCCGGTACTAAAAAGAGTAGAAAGATAATGAATAATGTTTGGATTACTAAAAAAGAGTACACAATGTTTGGATTTAGTAATAATAGTAGTTTCGATATCAATATTTTAATGACGCCTTTGCTATTTTTAAATATTATATTTGCCATGCTTAAAACGCGTTTCTATAAATTATTCTTCCATGAAACGTGTTTTCGTGTCAACTAATGGGAATACATACAGGGAAGTTCATCTGCGCATCCCAACTCCGTGAAGTTATACGTTGCCTCCCTGAGTAACTTCGCTAGTCATGCGACCAAATTTTTCCAATATACATAAGTGGAATAAATTGAGTATATGGCGAATGTTTAGTTTTCCAGTCTGCACTGCACTGTCCCCTAAGCATTTATTTTACCACCTTGCATTATAACATTCCCACGTGGTATTGCCACAATTTTCCTATAAATCCAATTTAATTCTCTCTGCAATACTAATCCTAATCATTGAACGTTATGTTCCTGCGTCTTACTACGTGTAGGATCTCTATAAATTTAACAACCGACCTGTAGCCGTAAACGGACGCAGCGGCTAGGGGGAAGAGGATGGGAACCTCGTCCCATTGGACTGTCAAGGTTGTTGGGGTTGTCCTGTGGTGCGGGACCACTCCATCTGTGGAGGTGGCATCGGTCCCTTAGGGGGCTGACTAGCCGTCGAGGTGCCCTGATGATTTGCTGTGCCGAGGCACCTCACCAAATGCGGCACTGATTTTGTGGGTATTTGGCACTATAATATGCCGCGAGCCCCAAACACCATTTGATCCAACCCAGGGTCTGTGAAGGCGCGTAAATTCGTTACCCGCGTCAGCAAAAAAAGTAATGCTGCGTATGTAAGTATGTATGTTTCTACTATCAGCTACAGCCTGGAGGCTTTGACGGTTTTTAACGTTTTTCCTTCAGATTCACCTATTATTATCGATTGTTTGTTTATTTAACATTTTACTTTTGCAGTGTGTTTATAATATAAAACAATTAAGAATATAAGAGGCTTATTCGAGGTGGTATCCGTTGGTTACAATACATCCTTTAAACGGTAGGGACTGTTATGAATAGAAGCAGACATTCTTTCCATGGAGAAATTCTTCACTGCCAATCGTATGGATTGTTTCAGGCATTTCAAATTATCATGGCGCTTAACCATAAATCATAATCCAGCGGGTTAAACTTGGTAGCTTTATGACCCGGCACTGAGTCTTGCTGAAAGGACCATACTTGGTTATTCAACATGGTGTTTTAAGGGGCTTCACGACCTTCCCAATAATGTTACCTCGAGACACTTGTACTGATCTTTTGATACCATTTCTAGAAGAGGTAGTGCCATGCTGCATAAGAGGATGTAGTTTCATGCACTATGAATGAAACTATATCCTCCTATGCATGGGGCCTGCAAAACCAGGGGGTACCTCTCGCTTACATAGTACCGAATTAAATTGACATCTTTAGTGTCGTGATTCGTATGATTTGTGAGTAGCCGGTGGCCCATTGGGGGGTGGAAGGAGGGCAACGCCTCGGCATAGTAATTATGTGGATGTTCATGGGCGTCGATAGTCGCAAAAAGGCTCCAATTGCTCGTTTGCGCTCCTAATCTCACAAAAATATGGCTCAGTCACTCCTAGCTGACATCCCACCAAACCATCACCGTAGCAAGTGTGATGCCTACGTCATACTCCTCATAGCTGTTATCATAAGTACGTCATACTCCTCATAGCTGTTATCATAAGTACGTTATACTCCTCATAGCTGTTATCATAAGTACGTCATAATCCTCATAGCTGTTATCATAAGTACGTTATACTCCTCATAGCTGTTATCATAAGTACGTTATACTCCTCATAGCTGTTATCATAAGTACGTCATACTCCTCATAGCTGTTATCATAAGTACGTTATACTGCTCATAGCTGTTATCATAAGTACGTCATACTCCTCATAGCTGTTATCATAAGTACGTTATACTCCTCATAGCTGTTATCATAAGTACGTCATACTCCTCATAGCTGTTATCATAAGTATCACAGCTGTCATTTTCAGGATGACTCATTCCGTTAACACCAAAATTGGAATCTTCCTCAATAAATGCTCTCGAGAGGCTCTTTAAATATACAAAATCAAATGTATATTTCTAAAGTTTAGTAGGGAAGGTACCTCTCGGTCACATAATGCCGCCATAAAGAGACTGCTATGCTCTCTTTTTATCGATGTACTTGTTCAACTTTTCAAGCGTTCAATGTTTTGGCGCGGGATGTCTGTTTTGCTGCCAATCGCTTGTTCCTGCGACCGCAGGGCCTCTATCGTTTTGACCTATATTAAGTACAGCATCATAATCACCCTTTTATCGTGTACGGAGAAATATAGTATGCATCAATATACAAACGTTGTATCTCAGCAACCCGATGCGCGCACCACCTAGATTTGTCCATCAAAGTTCCACATAAACCCTTTAAAAATATCTCCTACAAGTTATTGATTAATTTGTCTGCGTAAAATTTATCTCAAGAGAGTCAATAGATTATCTTTGGACGGGAATACACTATGTTACTACAACTTTTAATCTATCTCTGTATCATACTTCAGTTAAGTCCCAGTATCACACGGATATTTCACAAAATATGGCAAAAATTAATTGGTTTAAAATATATTAAGATTATTGTCATTCATTTGGTTTTAACGCACGGATAGAAGGAGTTCCGAGTATGGTTTCAGTCCACTGGTAGATTAATTAACTATGTAGCCACTATTCACGAGTGAAGCCGGTACGATTGCTAATACAAATATATTTTAAAGAGACAAACAATTGTTGGTTTAAACCCATTGCACCCCGATATTGATACATCTTTGAAACTAGGCTCCTCTAAGATGATAAACCACTGTCTATAAATTAATGATGCCAAATATAATAATATTTTCTTTTATAGTATAGGGTGCCCAACGAGCAATCGGAGTCTTTCAACGACTACGGACGCCCATGAACATCAGTATAATTATGCCGATGCATTGCCCTTCTTTCCACCTCCGACTCCCATGGGACACCGGTTAATCACAAGTCGCACGAAACGCGACACCATAGTGTCACTACGGTGGTATCAAGTGAGCGGGAGGTACCTCCCCGGTCGTGCCGGTCCAGTGCCGTTGCATAGGAGGATGTAGTGCATATACTACCTCTAACTAAAATATCTCTGGTCTCATCACACCACGTCGGCTGAGCCTGCGCTAAGTTCCGTTAGAGCTTCTGTTACGAGTAGACAACGAATATATATTTCACAAATTTTTAGAAATGATTTTTTATTAAGATTTTAGTTATATAAATTCATAGATAAAACATCCGTGACTTGGGCGAGATTCAAACCCACGACCTCTGGTACACGCACGGCTTACCCAAACTAACTTACCACTGCACCGGCCGGTCGTCACAATGTGGTGACCGATATAAAATGACGAATTGTACACGAGTGTCGCGGTGACAACTCCTAGTTTGATTAAACCCGGGACATGATTAATGGACTTACTGCGGACGTGTGTTGATTAGTTTCGCACCCCGTAAGGGTCATCTGATGGAAATATATTATTAAGGAAAACTCTTTTTCCTTTGTTATACATTTCCATTTCTTAGTCGTTATTATGTTAGCTTTTTCTATATCGCATTTTGCCAGAGAATGTTCATAGACATCTGGAAAACTAGTTTATTTTTTACAGTATAAAAGAGCGCGGTCCGGCTACCAGCGTCAAAACAAGATACTCCATCGTTTTGTGAACTGGCCACCGGAAACTCGAAAATGCGTATGTCGCTTTACAGTGGTATCATGTAAGCGAGAGGTACCTCCCTGGTCATGTCAGCCCAATTGCAGCAATGCATGTTATTAGTTACTACCCCTCACTGACAGTAGTAGTAGTTAGCATACGACCGATCGTTTTTTTGATCGATCGAAATAAGTCCGTCAGTGGACTGATAATTCTGTTGATGTGGACGGCCGCGGAGACATTAAGTAGAACAATCCGTATGTGAAATATTTTAACGATCGTATAACCACAAAAATTTAATTAAACTCGAAAATATTTAACTACCGAAACATGTATAGCTACCTACACTTTTGCGATGGCAGTGTTAAGTCGGTCTTGTGGTAAGCATGTTCAACCACAGTCGCGAGGTCCTGGCTTCGAGTCCCGGGTCGAACCAAAGTGCTACTGGGATTTTTCAATTTGTAACAACAGTCCAAAGTCAGTATGGTGACGGTATTACACCCCCGTGCCTCGGGGGGCGCCTGATTTCTCTCCGGACTTGTTGTATTGCCGTCCTGTTTATATCAAGAATGAGGGAGCCGGGAGCGCACTTGTGCCTGCGCACACACATGTGCACAAATATGTACTGCGCAGTTGGCTAGACTCTATAGAGACCGCCGCGGCCGAAATTCGACCAGGACTACATACATTATTATTATTATTGCATCTTAATGTAATTATTATTTATTTTATTTCTTTGCACCCTTATGGGCAAACGAGCCTTTAGATGACAACCGACGCCCATGGACATACGCATGATTGTTACGCATATGCGTTGCCCTTTTATAACCCCCCCCCCCACCAATGGGCCACCAGTTACTCACGATTCGCACGAAACGTGACTGCGACACTGTCACTTTAGGTACTTACTTCCTACTCCTATGCAGCATGCCACTACCTCTTCCTAAAATAATTTAAGCTTTTAGCCAGAGTTTTTGTATACAATATTTAAAATTATGGAACAAGTTTCACAAGTAAAACACTCAGTTATATAATATACTATTTACTTGCTAACGCCAATGACACTGGTGTGATTAAGACGAATTAACACCTTATATATACTAATAATATAGAGCTGAAAGTTTGTTTGTTTGTTTGTTCGTATGCGCTGGCCCGTATTGAAAAACATATTTGTGTAGTCGATTACGGCTATAGGCCACTTAAAAAAATTATATATTATGACATTATGGCTAATGGGACCAGAGTTACGCTGGACTGCGGAGTGATGCTACTACGTTACAATTCGTAAGCCCGTTCAGTCTATAATAAGGAATATGTAAATCTTTACTTAGGTGCATACATATGCCCGAGAAACACCTTCCTGATTCTGGCCTAGGCGAGTAAAACGTATAAGCCTGTAAGTACAGGCTATAGTTTTACTTTTTAATTTTCACACAACTTAAGGTGCTACATTTGTATGTAAGAAAAGCAAACCATGGCTTGTTGGGCTATAAATACTCAAGCCAAAATTGTATCCAACTTTCTAGCTTAATTATTCCCTTAGGGCAGCTACTAACTAGTCAGTGGTAAACAATTTTGAGCCATGTTAGGTTAGGAGAAGAGATCAATATCTATTGGTGTAACCTAAGGGTCGTAGCCAACATGCCACATGTATAACGTAGTGATTGCCTGAACGTTTTATTGCGTTTTCAAAAATTTATTACTGCGATCGACTATCCGACCTGAGCCAGAAACGACCGGCGAGGTAAGTCTCACTTAGCTGGTCCCTAAGACCATACTTGATAAACATAATTACATATATATTCTAAATATTACACCTGCATTTCCGTGAAGTTTATGATATAAATAATAATAATAAGTTTATAATTTAAAAAAATGTTTATAATGTAAAATTAAATAATACCAATGACGGGAAGCAAGGACCATAAGCCTCGTTATCAGAAGGAATAGACGTCTAGTGGAACACGAAATTATGACACAAAATATATACATAATGGAGGTAAATAATATATGCATAATTATTAAGATTCAGTGTATTTTATTAGATAGATAGCCTAAACAATAATGTGTGTTCTAAAAGTGTCCTGAAAATATACAATCTGTACAACCGAATCTAATTAAGATATTACCAATCCGCTCAGATGACTGTGATATCTTTTTGTTCGTTCGGGGTCAGTAAGTTGGCGGTTTTACCCCCCCCCCCCCCGTGTTTTTAAAGAGTTAATCTGTAGTTACCGTCCTCTCACACGTCCATGCCGTTAAGATTAGAAATTGAGTGAAAATACAACTTGCACCTCTGTCTAAATACAGCATTAAACAATATATTGTAAATCAACGACCGCAGGCGGTAAACCAGTATGTATGCTATTACCCTTAAACGATTGTCTGCCCTTGAGTTCTAGAAAATGAGCTGCGTTGTTCCTTAAATGTATTTCTTAAAACAGCACCCCAGAGGCCTTCTTATGTAATATATTCTTTAAGAAAAATTTAGGGGCTTCATACTTCCCTGTAACAATAAACAAGGGCCTACGGGATTTCGAACTTAATGTAAGTGATCCGGGCTTACGCCCGACCTGCGCGTTCTACAAGTCTGTGGCATATTTTATATATTTTTAACCGACTACTTCGGAAGATGGATAACATTTTTCGACAATATGGCGAACTTGGTAAAGATGCGTGGAGATAAAAGCGTGCATTTTATGAATAAATTTTAAAATGTACAACACGTAATAAATAATATATATGCTTATTTTTACCTATATGTATATATACGACTACGCGGTCGATGCTCGTATCTTCATCGTAAATTTTCAATTCAATTGTCAAATAAGTGGGAAGTGTTCGAGTACGACATTGACATACATACAGACCTTCACAATCTTTCTGACGCGGTCGAGTAAAAAGGCGTACATAGTGCACGGTAACAACAAAGTTCAATAAGCATATTAAAAATAAAAAATATTCACTGTACCCGCTTTGTTGTAGACTGACACTTAACTTTGAAACGGCTAGGAAATAAAAATATACAGGCGCGTTCATAAAGATGACTGAGCAGTTACATTGTACCTGTTTTTACTGGCGCTGGTCTCTATATTCCAAATTCTCTGAATGTTTATAGCCTATGATGTAGCAATACATGATGGTCTATAAAATGAAGGCTCGTAGATTATAAAGTTTTACAGGCTACAAAAATATTGGGCTATAAAGTATAGTTTCATGTTCTGATGAGACGTACATTATTTATTTTGCAGTTTCTTAGTACATCGATGTCTTAAGTTTGCGCAAATTACAATAAAACTTTTTTACGGACTTCATAGCGGTTAACTTTAAAACTTAAGTAGCCTGACGTTATGAAGCTCCTGATACGTCGGGCTACTTAAATAACTAAATAAACCGTGATAAAATCAGCAAAACAGTTTTAGTGTAATGAGTTTTTTAGTAGAACTGAATTAATGATGCCCTGAGACTAAATTATATAAAAAAATTACCGATTACTCCTACGTCAGTTATCTACTTATACTTAACTATGAAAGGCAAACCTGACTGACTTATATAACACACGGCCGAAAGCACAGTACCTACAAACACAAGTCATTACGGTGACGGTACGGTAAGACAACGGAAATATATTTAACATTTTTTATACATTTAAGTAATTTTATATATTTAAGATCTTTATTATAGAAATTCATATTAACATCCATGACCTAGGCGGGATTCAAATATTCTGGCGTAACACGCGGAGTAGCCACCCTGGTACCAACTGAGCCGGCCGTGTAATTATAAGGTCATGGCGCATTTCAGTCAAATCTGGGTGGCGCGACGGGGATCTCTTCCTCACAAGATACCGCCGAAAATTATCCTTGATCCAGTATTTTACCATTAAATTAGACCTCGAATCTTGAAGAAGCCTTGAGCTGTTGGAGGGAAGTAGTTGATGTCTATGGGTGTCTGCGGAAAGGCTCATGAAAAAGCTCCAGGCTATTCATTTAGCTCCTTAAAAATTAAGTTTCGTCCACAAAAGCTCCCAATCCCAAACGCTATTAGACAAAGAAAGTACCTGTCTCACTTCGGTGTCGGTCGTTCGTTACCACCCAATTTGTCTCCAATGCAGTAATTTCCTCCTCACTTCTCACTCCTAACCTGTCTTCCTCATCTCAATGATGATTATGGAACCAGCGAGAATAAATAGAATTTAAATTTCCAATTCAAAGGAGCCTCAATAAAAGGGATTTTTTCATCAATTACGAGCGGTGAATGATTGTCTTTGAGTCCCAGTTGTAAAAGACCGAAGGTTTAATAAGAGGAAACATTTTATAAGCTTTATTTAACTTGGCTTCAGTTTATTTTGTCTTGTTTTTTAATTCCTTTACTACGGCTTAATTCTTGTCCATTTTATCTTAAAATTGAACAAAAGACGAAAGATTGCAGTTAAGAGTAGTGTCTTGGCTGCGTTGTAGCGAAAACGGGCTGACTCGAGCGGGTACCTCTGGCTCACATGATACTGCCCTATGCGTTTCGTGTGGTTTGTGAGTATCCGGTGACTTAATTGAGCAGGTAGTGAGGGAGTATATCGCCTTTGATTAACCATAACTGTGCGATTTTATGGGTTTTGGTAGTCATTTATTGACTCCGATTGCTCATATGTCCTCCCTAATCTTTAAAAAAAAAAGTTTTTTTTTTGTTATATATCGGCAAACGATCAGTCGGAGCCTTTTGATGACTACCGCCGCCCATAGACTTATAAGACTACGAGCCTTACAGACGCGTTGCCGGCCTTTGTGGACTTGGTATGCTCTTTTCCTGAAGACCTCTAAGTAAGAAATACCCAAGGAGGCAGCTGGTTCCACAGTACAGTTGCGCACGGTAAGTAGTGGCGTTTAAACCACACTGCAGTGGATTTGCGGACATCATGATGATGGGCGTGGAACTTGGAGTTCTGTTACGATGTCCGAAGATGAAACTCTGCTGCTGCTATTAAGCCGAACAATTCTTCGGAACACTCCCCATAAAAATACGATAAATGACGCACAGCGAACCGACATCTCTTCGTAGGACCAAAGAATCGAGCTTTCCGAAAATAACTTGGTCGTCAACGATTCGAGTCGCTCTACGTTGTATGCGAACAAATGAAACGAGCTGATATTGCGGGGCCCCTGCCCAAAGGTGGGAGCAGTACTCCATATGCAGCTAGACCTGCACCTTGTAAATTGAGCACGCCCATCTTCGAAGCTAATTTAGTTTTCATTTCCAAATGAGCGCAGAACTGAACGTTGCTCTATATGTCGACACCAAGTATCCCGATACTAGCCGAGGTCAATGGGTAGGTGTTTTGAAAACGAGGAAATACGACGAGGACTGACTGTTTAGCGGCAAACGCGCAAACTTGTGTCTTATGGGGGTTAAATTGGACTCAGTTTAGTCGATCCCATTCCGAGACATTGGATAACAAATTATAATAAAATAATAATTTCTATGAAAATAACAAATAAGGAAGACGCGTTATTATGACTATCAAACGGATTTTATCGCGTTTCTCAAGATTTACTTGTAGATCCATTCCTTCATGACAGAGATTGCGTCTCATTCTACAACTCGATTATGAACTCATTCTCTAATCTTGAGCGCGATAAAATACTTTAGATAGTCAATATGATAGAGGAAATTTAGTCAAAAGCGACAATAATTTACACACAAATTGTGTTACCACACAGATCGTGTCCGATGCACGGTGCATACGCGCCGCGCGTCGGCCGATGTTGTATGTATGCTCACAGCTAACACATTTGACCTACATCCTGAATGGTTTATGGACACCCACATTTTTTCCGTGCTTCTGCAAGAAATTTGTCGCTAGTGAACGATTGTATTTTTCGGAATAAAAATACTTTTACGCTATTTCGGAAAATACAACAAGATTTCGCTTTAAAATGAAATGAAATGTACAAATTGTATTTAATCTAGAGGTACCTCGCGATTTTGATTGGTTCCTCAGTTCGACAAGTGGGAGGTCTTTCATCACAGTGCCTTCAGAAGTGAAGCCACTCCAAAAAAAATTATCCCCAACGGTTAGCTCACTTACCAAACGACATTCAGAATACAAAACATGGAACAATCGAGAAAACATCACGAAAAAACAACAAAACAAACAGAAACTAAAGACTTTGTGAATACCTGAACAGCCAACAGCTAAAAGGCTCCATTATTTACCCAGTGAACGTGTGATAAACTGTACTCCTACACCAAAACCGTTTCAGCGTATTTTACAAGTCGACAAGATATATGAACGCTCCTTGGACGAGACCCAAGTGCATAAAGCACTTAGCCGCTAAAATACAGGTGCGCGTAAGAACTCGCAATAAGGCGCCTAACCATAAATAATCATGATCATGGATGTACACCCATATTATTTTATTTTATTTTATTATTATTATATTCGTAAACACTTAGCCACTAGTAATGAGTAATGACTGTATTGTGTGACTTATTATTTTATTGATTAATCTTTTTTTTTTATTGCAATTTTATGATGATGTATCAATGTACAGAATAGATTTCTCTGACAGTACTTTTTAAGGGATATAATTTGTGTAATATTTAATTAAATTGTATTTTTTCTTAATTTAATTTTAATTCTAAAGCTTTATATTCTACTATTTTAACTTAATTTCAATACTTTAATTATTGCTCATTATGTAACTGTTTTTTTTTTATTTGTCAATTTTAACCCTATGGAAAGTGTATTCTACTTGTTTGAAATTCATAATTTATATTGATTTTATTTTCATGATATTTTATTAGTACGTATGTTTGTTTGCATTTAATTCTAATTCTAAAACTTCATAATTTTGATTCTAATTTCAATTTGATTAACGTATTCTAACCTTAAATATTGTTATTGTCACTGTATTATTTTCTTTTTTGTAAATTTCATTGATTTTGAACCTACGGCAGTTGTAATTTTACCTTTAATCGATTTTAATTAAGTTTTAACGTTTTTTTGTGTGTATTCATGCTTTTTATCTACATTTATAATACTGTGCACGATGCAATAGCCTTTACGTAAGAGCGCAATCACCATGAACTCAAATATTTTTATTTTTTATTGTGTAACTTTTCTAAAGTAGCTTCTATTGGTTATTAATAGCCAATAAATAAATCTGTGTTTATGTGTGAGTGTGTATATTTATTTACTTATTTTGTTTTATTAATTCAACAGTTTTAAATATTAATTGAAAAAATATTTCAATTTTACTTCAATTAGTAAGAGGCACAATCCAGCTAAACTTATGCCAGCTCTCGCTGGGGGAGGTACTGCACGCACACACGAAACATACAAAAACTAATCCCACTAATTACAATAAAACATACCAGTCCACCCGAGACCATGGTTGCTGTAAAGCTTCTGAAACGTCGGGCTACTTAAATAATTAAATAAACCGCGATAAAATGCGTAAAAGTAGTTCTATTGTAACAAGTAACATTGGCGTAAAGTTGTACGTCTACAAATTGTAACATTACTTTTATATTTGTCAACCGGTTTGTGCAATAAAGATTTATTTATTATTATTATTGAAGTTAAGGCATCAATACTCCTACTAATATAAAATAATGCGAGTTTGTATGTTTATTATTCATTCACGGAAAATGTTAGAAGGATTTTTTTTTTATAGAATGGGCGGTAAACGAGCAATTGGAGACATTTTACGACTACCGACGACCCACGAACATACACATATGCTGATGCGTTGCCCTGCTTCCCCTCCACGAATGGCCACCGGCTACTCATAAACCGCACGAAACGCGACACTGAAGATGACACTTCACGGCGGTATTATGTGAGTGACAGGTACCTCCCCGGTCGTGCCGTGCAATTCCGTTACATAGGAGGATGTAGTGTCATGCAATATGCATAACACTACATCCTCTTATGTAGCATGGCACTACGTCTTCCCAGTATGGCACTACCTCTTCCTGGTATAATTATTCTAACTTGGCATAGTTATTCTAACTGGAATTACATTCAAATGTTTACCATTCCAAAAAAGTAATGATTCCATTGGGATTTTTATACGTAAAACTGAATGTGTTCATTTAACTATCATATACTCGTGTCAGATCTTGTTCACTACGTCCAACGTAAATTGCGAACATCTGCCCTCAAAAGATCCCTCGGGGCGATTAGACAGAGTCTGTGAAATTGTATAATTCACTGATTTACTTACAGCCACTAATTAAACAAGCTCTTGTGAAATTGTGTTATTAACAGATCTACTTACAGCCACCGATTAAGCAAACTCTATGAAATTGCATGACCTTCAGAATTACTTACACAATTTTCTTATACTTATACAACATTTCCTGCAAGCTCTCCAACGATTCGGGCAACACAACGATATCATCGGTGAAACGAAGATGCGAGAGGTACTCGCCGTTAATATTTATGCGGAATTCTGCCCCGTTTAAAGTCTTTAAGACGTCCTACAAAGCGTTAGTGTACAATTTCGGTGGAATAATATCCCCCTGTCACACTCCTCGATGCAATTGGATGGGCCTTGTTGGACCTCCCGGACATAAAAGCAACGTCATATAATGCTCTCAGTACCTCGAATTATCGCCAATCGACCTGACATCGGTAATCGGCCTGAATCGACATATTATGAGTAGTTAGGATATATTTAATCTTAGGTATTTTGTTTAGTAGTATGTATTCTTATAGTTAAATACGTATAGGAAAGGTTTTTTTAGTTTTATATAAGTGTATGAAAATATTATAAATAAACATATTAGCACACAATCGCACACACTTGTATGTTTCAATTTTATAATTCTTAATTTATCTGCTGTAATTTTACCCCTCCATGCCGCCAAAACGGGAGAAATTTTGAAAATGGTGAACCTTAAAATTTGTGTTGGGTCGGTTAGTCCTGACTTTACCTGAGGTGTCACCTTTTTGCGAAATGTGCTGCCATCTGAAGAGTATTCTAATATTATTTTCTTTATTTTCGCATACATGTACTTGCTGTTTTTGTGTATGTCTCTGTAATACCTATATTCTTCCTTTCTTGTATTGATTGTTTGCTTTTGATGCAGTGTTCCTTTCGCAAATAAATTATCATTTATTTATTTCATTTTTATTTTCTTTAAAACTTCATGGGCAGCCCAGGTCTTGACAGAGTCAAAATATTTTTACATAGTCCACAAAAATACGGCAACTATGCAATAGTTAGATGAATCCTCCCGAGGTGTTGGCCTTAGGATGAACTTGGACAAGACAAATGTCATGTTCAACGAATGTATTCTCCCCAGGCCGGTCAACGTCCATGGTACTATTCTCGAAGTCGTAGATGAATACGTCTCCCTCGGGCAACTATTGCAATTAGGCAGACATAACTTCGAGAAAGAAACCGATAGAAGGATTCAGTTGGGTTGGGCGGCATTCCGGAAGCTTCGTCACATTCTCACGTCACCTATTCCACAGAGCTTGACGAGAAAAGTCTTCAACTATTGCGTTATCCCCGTGATTACCTACGGGGCAGTAGCTCAACGGGCTACTGAACGTGCTATGTTGGGTTTTCTTTGTCCGATGGAATTCGTAATGACGTCATAAGGCAGAGAAATAAAATGTCAAGCGAAGAATAAGCTGGCTGAAATGGCAATGGGCTAATGACACACTCAGAAGAATAGACGATGGCAGATGAGCCAGTAAGGTTCTGGAGTGGATGCCATGTTTAAGAAAGCGAAGTGTTGGTCGACCGTTCACAATTGTGGGAAGACGATCTCAATGCAGTAGCCGGTCCGGGATGGATGCGAGCAGCAGGAGATCAGCCGTCTCGGCGTGACCAATAAGGGCTGGTAATGATAATGATGATGACTAATCAAACAAGCTTTTTGAAATTGTATAATTTACAAATTTACTTATTGCTACCAATTAGAGAAACTCAGTGAAACTGTACAGGTAATTTCCAGATTTAACTACAAAAAACTTCCATCCACTGACATAGATAGATACAAACGAATAAAGAAGCTTGATTTTTTGTAGTAGACTAAGGTCGATTGTAAGTGTGTACTTTTTTCTTAACGTGATGAAAGCTTTTATGCCGGTGGCCAGGGTGGGTTGCAACCAGTGCAATGTCTAGATTGTGAATCTCACAGAAATACTCACACTCAAAAATGTCACATTTATATTTCAACGAGAGCTATTCTTTAGGCATTATTGATAGGCAAACGGACAACAAAATAACACTAAAACTTTCTTCTTAGATATTAATGTAGCTCTTAAAAAGCTGATATTCACAAAATCTTTAATTAATGGTGTTTTTTATTTTTCTAATCACAAACCCAAACTGTAAGCACCTCTATATTTATGACGTTATGAATTCGTAAATGCGATCCATTAACACAAACTAATGCTAAGATAGGACCCTAAAGTATCAAGATGGTGTTTAAACTAGTATTAGCTAATTAATTGGGATGAGATTTGAGACTTCAGTCGGAGATCGTTACGTCAATCTTGGGGTTAATTTACCTAATATCGTCTCAAGACCAACGCCAAACTAAATCTAATCTAATTTTCTGAATGACTTTTATCATCATTCAAATTGTAATCATTGTGAAGTTCACCTCACCCTGATATTATGCTAGCGCAAGATAGCGCAATTATGCTGGCGAGTTTTGTGAGTTTCCGGTGGCCTAGTTTTAACATTGTATATCCACAGTATGGATACCGTTCTACTTAATAAAATAATAAAATCTAATCCATAATGTACAAAAATATTAGCGTTCTTCACTTCTACACATACACAACTGTGGCAAATTTCATACTCGGAGGAGTATGAAGTTGGAGCTCGCAATTTTCGTAAAAAGGGATCCAAAGTTTTTGCTTTTTGTCCTTACAGATAGATGCTAAAATCGTAATATTTAATGTTTATGTACTAACATGATCTGTATTACTAACTAACGGCAACCAACAGGCGCATCATGTAATACACTTTCTTGATTAAACGTCAACAAGCCTCCAAATTGCGTTACCCATTTTCTTTGACAAGGCCCATTTACAATTCAAATTGTGGCCAACGTCTTGTCTGAACTTGTCACTGGGATGAATTTCTGAGCACCCTTCCGAATGATTTGAATGCTTTGATTTTATAATTCTCCATATAGCTTGTTTAGGCGAGCGCTTCGTTTGTCTTCTAATTAATTACCAGACAGTTTCAAAAGGAAGTTAATAAGTTTATGGTTTTCGAGTGTATGGTGTGTATGAGTGTACTGTTGTCAGACCCACCTTGATAACGAATGACACTGGTACTTATAATGAAAAGGTCCCCCAAAGGCTCTGTCTGTATGCAATCGTTTTTCTCAAAATCTAGTCCTTTTTCACGACTTCGTCAGAAATTCTACAGCCTAATTGGCTTGACGGATGTTCACGTATGAGGTGTCGTGTTGAGAACGCGAGTGCCACAAGATATCTTTAAAAAAAACAACAAAATGGCAGCTTTTGGGCACAAATTTGTGAAGTTACATTTTTTTTACTTACCTATATCAGGTTGGGTAGATACCTAATGAGATAATTATAGAGATTGAATTGATTGCGACTAAACAAATTTGTATAACTTTTAGTTTTAACATAATGAAAAAATTATAATTAAAATAACAAAAGCCCGACTGGCAACTGGAAGGAAATAAACATGGCTTCTACAGTCGTGACACATTTAAAATCTTGACAAAAATCTTCTCGGTAAACAATTATAACTGGCTGTAGGAGCCTTGTTTTTTTTTCTTTTCAGTTAGCAGTCGGGGCTTTCTGTTCTTTTAGTACATTCTTTTATACATAACAGTTTAGAAACGTCAACAACACAATATAACAGGATATAACGTGAAATCATTAGTAAATTTAAATAGATACCTCATCTCCGGTGCTGTCAAATGAAGAGTCGATGGAGAAATTCCAATAAAGACATTATTATTATTAGGGCTATATGCTGATTATAACATCACAGTCTAGCTCAAAGTTCACCTTTGCTTTAAATTAATACCTGCAATCAAGGAATATTTTTAAAGATCTTCAATATTATTCTAAGATTCTTTAATAATATGAAACAGAAACCCAATTTTACTCACAACAATGCGAATGTTGAAATTAATTAAGCCACCACAAAGGTTGGACGTGACGAGAGGTACGCCGCAAAAGAAGAGCAATTCCCCGCAACAAAATTGGAACACACTGAATTATTTTTCGAGTTCATCTTTTTATAAAATAGTATTTCGCAAAATTATTACTTAAATTTTTACCCGAATAAATTTAAAATCAACAGTACTTCAACGAACTTAATTACGGTTTATTCGGTCTGGTTCTGGTCATGGTAACGGGTGAACTGTCTGTCCACTTGTTACTATGGTTGTTTTAAAGCATCTGAATCGTTGGGATTGTAAAATGCATAAATTCGTTCAAGTAGTTTTAACTATAACAGTTTTTCACTGACTAACTTCACGGTGTCAATAGCATAAAGGGATAAACTAACTGCTAGTTAATAACCATGGCGCCCAAGGACTTCTCAACAAAATACACTTTTATTCTTATGATAGGCAATATTATTTTAATAAATGCCATAAACGTGTATCGATCTAAAACTATATTTCCGTTTTCTAAGATTTACTGCTTACTGTTAAGTCCTGACGCTATATTGCGTACTCCTGGGTTAAATACCGAACACCCACACTAATTAATGAAATATATACTAGTATATACTTGTTTTTTATATTATAGGGGGACCAACGAACATTCGGACCTACTCGGTGCTTACCGACGCCCATAAAACATCCACATGGGCAGATGCGCTGGCCCCTTTTACCCCATCCACCCTATGCACCACCCACATACCTTACTAAATGCCATGCTAATAATGCTAATAACAGCCTTATCATGTGAGTAAGAGGTACTTCGTCGTACGTCGAGGTCGTTGCGGCTTAATTCAGCTGCAATGATGCATGGCATTATGTCTTGCTAATACTAATTCCGCTGCAATGATGCTGCGTTGCATCCTAAACGTCGTTAAATTAAACTCAAAACTCAGACTAAACTAGAAAAGCTCTGGTAATAAGATAATAAAAATTCTCGCTACTCTCAGTTAAGGAACTTACTCAAGCGTGTCCTACATTAGGCTATTCAAAGTTTTTCACAAAGGCTGTTTTAGCGCGCTGTATAAAGTTTCTTTTAAAAGCATTTTTTACTTTCATTTGAATTGTGTTCATTTAGTTCAGATGTACAAGTTTACACCTGGTAATGGTGTTAATGTTCTTACATTTTCCTATATGAGACTGGGTTTTACTCGCGACTTCTTACGCGTGGACGTCGGGCTCACAGCGGGACAACAAAATGAAACATTCACGAGTTTCTAAGCACGTCACACAAGACGAAGTGTTTTTTTAAATAAAATATTTTGGGGAAAACGGGCAGGTATAGTATCTTGATGAGTACCGATGCCCACAAACATCCACAAAGAGAATATTCGTCTGTATATTCCGTCCAATGGGCCTTCAAAATCTCATAAACCTCACGATCGCTCATCCGAGAGGTATCTCTCCGGGCTTGCCCACCCAATTCGACAATGCATCACGGCGCTACCGGATACTACTGCTCTGCTCGAAACGAGTTAGTACAATCCCCTTTCATATGTTCACTGGATTACAAGACGTACAATCTGATCAAAGGTTTCCCTCGCGTTATATGTTACTTGCTACGAATACATAGATTGGAGTTATGTTAATGTAAACGGTCCCTAACCCAGCAATCACCATAAGCTTCGTGTGTTCCTAGAAATAGGTAGTACCATGCAACATATGAGGAGGTAGTGCTATGCATGGTGCACAGCACTACATCCTCCTATGCAACGGAATTGGGCCGGCACGACCGGGTAAGTACCTCTCGGCGACTTGGTACCGGCGTAAAATGAAAGCGTCGCTGTCGCATTTCGTGCGGTTTGTGAGTCGCCGGTGGCCAATTTGGGGTATGATAGGAGGGCGATACATCTGCGTAACAATTATGCTAATTTCGATGGATATCAGTTATCATCAAAATGCCCCAAATTCTCGTTTGCCCCCTCATGCTATAAAAAATGTTATTAATAAGGCACGTCCATAACATCGGGTAGGAGTAGTTGTCTAATTGCAGCAGAATCAGGCCACTAGAGGCGGCCATAGTACCGGCGCGAAGTTACAGCTATTCTGTCGCGTTTCGTGCAGCTTATAAAAGAGTATGTATGACTCTCTGGGGATGACCTCCCAATGGCTACAGATGAGCCATTCAAGTTTTCCAAAGAAGGAACTTCTAAAATGAAGAAAGGACAGCTCCCGCATAGGTTCTTTACTGATGTTGATGGGCGTCGATACTCATACTATAAAAAAACATCTAATTGTTTCATAATATAATATGAATGTTAAAATGGCCCCTACGAAATTCGTTCTTCGATCATTGTTATCAAATAGAGAAAGACAAACCCAGTCCAAGGTGTTGAGTACAATTTCCAGAATAATTGATGTGCTCGAAATTTCGCTCAATTTACCTTACGTTTGACTTAGTAATATCCGCTCTCTAGCCCTTAATTTAAAAGACAGTAAGTACCGTATCCCGGCCTCGTGTCACCTATTAGTAAATACAACTGTATTTCTAGAGTTTTGAATTGTTCTTAATTGTTGGCCCCTTCTTTATTGTATAGCTAGCAACGCACCGCGGTTTAACCTTCATATAAAAGTTAGTCACCCCTTTCGGTTCCGCCTACCCCTATCAAAATAATCAAAATAGCTCAATACCGTCACGTATTGAGATGTATTGTTCTCCAATATCGCATCGGATAATAAAAAATTCCACGCGTGAAATTCAACAAACACAACACATTTGGACGTTAAAGTTATGGACGCGACACGTGACTGTAGAGTTCAACAGTAAACGCTTTTACGACTACTGCTACTATTACTAACATGTCTGGTTTATTTTATCGCTGTTTCAGATGGTTGAATAGCTCGACGTTACAAAACGTCGAGCTCGGCTGAAACAGCCCGATCGCGCTTCTTAACGACCGAGCCAAAAATATAGTTTAATTGAAAGACCTTTTTTACATTTTATTGTTTGTGAGTGCATCACAAGAAAGGTAAAATTTTTGAGCATGTTACATGTTTTTTTCCGACCCAGAAGAAACCCAGGTCCGCTCGAAGGCAGAGGTAGTGCCATGATGCATTGCAGCGGAATTGGGCCGGCACGACCGGGAAGGTACCTCCCGCTGATATAATACCCCCGTAAATTGACATCTTCAGTCTCGCAATTCATGCTGTTTGTGAGTTACCGGTGACCCATTGGGGGGGAGGGTGATACTCGTTTGCCTATTCTATAAAAAGAGGCTAACAAAAAGATTAAAATATATTTTACTCGGTACAGACACGCCCTTTTATATAAGTTATTACAAAGAAGTATGAAAATATTAAACCCATTTGTATTAAAGTAATTATAAATGCACAACCATTCGCCGAGGGATGACTCCTGCTGCTGAAATGAATCAAGAAATAAACGAGTGCTCTGATTAAATAAAAAAACAATTTCGCCGTGAACTAATCAATCTTCGTTATCAACCAGCGCCGGTTTCGATTAGCGGCTCCGCTTTTATGTAATTTATTCAATATGATTATGTTTACTCGCTCATACCAAATGTTCATTCGAGTTTATTGGCACATGTAAATTGAATAGCAATAGTAGGGGGCAAACGAGATGTCGGAGCCTCTTCGTGAGTATTAACTCATAGAGGTTCGCATAGGTTACGCAGATGCGTTGCTCCTTGCCTCTCCTCACGGGAGATTTCGCAAACTTGACAGCATAGCCGTCACTTTTAAGTAGTATGCGATGCTTCTCATACGACGTACCTCCTGAAACTTACCAACCTGATTAGGCTGCACTGGACGGAGACTAGTGTCCCCGTCCAATGCAGCAAAGAAGTAGTCTTCTCCCTACCACAGTTCAAGCATTGTCCTGGCGCTGGTGCTCAGTAGCCTGGGGTCATCCGAGATAACTTGGGCGAATCCAATTGAACCGATGAGGTGGTGGCTCTTTGTACCCCTCCTATAAGAGGAGGGGACTAAAGAGCAGGAGGAGGAGCCGCTCTTTGTACCCCTCTTATAAGAGGAGGGGACAAGAGAGCAAAAGTAGGAGGAAATCAAAGTAGGTGACGTTAACCTGTAGTGCGGGAACCCCCATCTGTGGTGGTGGAGTCAGCCCTTTCAGGGCTGACTAGCCGTCGAGGTGCCCTGATGATTTGGTTTCTTTAGGCACATCACTAAAGGCGGCACGGATGGCACTCGCGATGGTTTTTGTGAGTTCTCATTACTATAACATGCCGCGAGCCCCACACAACACTGGAACCCATCCAGGGCCGGTGAAGGCGCGTAAATGCGTTCTTGTTCTGGAGACGACATAATAGTTTAGGAAAGACGAATAACACGTATATCCAACTGGGAATCAAATCTGCCACCGCATCATCTGTAACTACCTGTAACTAATCCAGCGTAATTTTATAGACATTTAGAGAAGTAAAAGAGGAGGAACGGAAGAACAAAACGGCTTTAGAGCGCGCTTACAATTGCAACCTCATTAACTTATTAACTTCCGTTATCAATGCCTATCCGTTTATTAAAAAAAAATTTAGATACTATAATTTACAAATGTTGTTTCATTTGTAAATTGTAAATATAGCTACTAGTTCTTACAGTCGTTTATCGTCGAATAAAATACTACTATTTGAAGCCTGTATAGAAAAATAAGTATTCATCATTCACTTATTTCTTCATATAAATTTTAAACGGTGTCAATATTATTTTGGTATAAACATTCGAATATATTTATGCCAAGGATTAATATATCCAGTTATATCGTCTCATTTGTAACAGGAATACGGTAACCACACTCTAGGATAATAACGGTTTTTCTTCGGTGTATGAGGGGGCTAGCGAGCAGTCTTGAGATCCATGAACTTCCGCATAACAGAGGTATTTGGACTTCCACCAACACATCTGGCCCTTGCGCCATCTCCGCTTCAACAAAACGTACATAACGCGAGTATTCAGTCCTTTACCTTGAATCGATACCCCAATTCAGACGGTCGTAGCCTTTCCGTTTCTGGAGAGAAGTTTTCCTTTACTATTGTACTCCGTCTCCCCCGGGCCTGTGCGATCTGTAGAGCGTAGGCAACTTTGGCGTCGAGGGTGCTGCGAATCTGGTGTGTCCAGTGCATTGGATTCCTGTCTCTTGATCTCTCACCGACCGACCACAATCAGCCTTTCTCTGTCCACACCTGGTCTACGCGCGACATCGCCGAAGAATTCGAAGATGCGGCGTTAGCAAATGTTATAGTCGTGGTGTATTCTCTATCTTGAGTTGTAGCAAGATTGATTTATTAGACCGATGCGAATTCCATGGTATTCTCAGCATTAAGTATTAAGTGAGATTTACATAAATATCCCATGAACATTATTGTATCGTAAAATCTACGAATATATTAACTAATTCCCAGCTGTCGGGCTATTTACATCAGGACACTTGTCGGCTCTTAGGCGCTTGGAAGCCTATACAAAACACAAGCTAAGGCGAAACACGATTTCGCTTTCAATTCGACTGAAAATCAATGCGGACTCTGTTACGCTTACGAATTAATGTGTACCAATGCCAAGACGAGCATGAAGCCGAGCCTACCTTTTCTCGAAGTGTTTCCCAGTGTCACCGAACCCTCATGACTTCTATTTGGACTATATTAGATAAACAATATTATATTTTACCACTAATTAATAAACAAAGTTATATTTTATAGCCACAATACTCTTAGCGTCAACAACCTCGTCCGCTAGAAAATCCTGCGTAGAATGATAACGCATCATAATAATTTGAGCGACAGGTATACATATAACACTGCCGAAAGTGACATCTTCAGTGCCGCGTTTCGTGCGGTATGTGAGTAGTCGGTGGCCGGTAAAGTAAATATGTGTTCATAGGAGTCGGCAGTCGTAAAAGGGCTCCCATTTTCTATATATATATATATATATATATA
>JAFELO010000473.1:309872-329355 GCA_017140195.1 Eumaeus atala
ATATATGTATATATAAGGTACTTTGTCATGTACTGGTACTGACCGGCGAGGGTACCAGTACCACCAGTGCCCTAATAACGATAATTATAATTTTACGATTAGATATATAAAGTGTCCAGTGGTATGGAAATGCGTGGCCACCCGAGACATAGTTGTACAAACTAGAAGAAACATCGTATCATCCCTTGACAAATCGAAGGAATTATTTATTTTTCCACATGAACAGTCAAGGATACTACGATATAAAAACAAAGGATTGTTCCTTTGGTTTATTTATTTTAGATGTATGTGACGTAATATTTAGTTACGATTACTTTTCGGGGCCAAAAGGCAATAACTGTAACATTTATAATTCCGTCATGTCCGTCACGTAAGTCAAACTCGTTGAAGATGGTTTTTAAATTTGGAAGGTAGGTATTTTAATAACCGCTACAAAATTATGTAGTATTATTTTGAAAAATAAAATACAGATACAAATATGAGGTAAGAATTTCTTTTAAAAGAAAACGTAAACTATTGTAGTATTATTGAATGGGTCTTTCTAACTGATCTAGAGGTTTCTAATAGAGGATAAAAAAAAAGAAAAAGAAAAGGTTTTTGATTAACCATTAGTTAAATCAGAAGTCTAGACTCATCTCACAAAGTGAACACTTGTCCGATATTCAAATCTAAAGTAGAAGTGTACCATCGTCGTCCTCTAACTTCTGCAATGCGGATGGATGCAGTGGTATCAGTACCACATAATGTAGCTTATTTTACAAATTACCAATATCAGTGAAGGGTGATGAATATCAAAGGCTATCCGTGCCGAACGGTTCCATTGGATTAATTTAAGCTTTGAATATAATATTTCATATTTACATTTGCAATTCTAAATGGTGATTTCAAACAGAAATTTCAGCAAAACGTGTTTACCGTCCCGAAATCAAAGCTCGTAAATGTTGTTTATTAGCAATTTATTTTATGAATCATGCGTAACCATGATCTGATGATAATTCACTCACAACAAGTGTAATTAAATGATGTTCTTTAATCTGATTAAGTGTTCATCTAACTAGTATGTTTTAATTTAATTACACGTCAATTGTAATGTTTCCATTAATAGGAGATGGGTTAAGTTAATATTTTCTTGATATATTGTAAAGGCGACGAAATAAAAAAGTTTCAAAAAATAGTAAGAGCAGTAACAAGTGTCATCTCGACAACAGGAGAGATACCGAAATACCTCGGCTACTGCTTTATACTCATAGACCTCCACGAATATAACTATATTAAGGTATGCCTCTGCAAAACCATAGTCATCGATACACACTTCATAGTTCACTGGTCACTTGCCCCATCACCGCTTGCTCCCTCTACCAATCAGTACAAAGTAACAACAACCCGCAACAACTGGCTCATCGCTTCTGGATAGCCGGCATAATCTACACTCTACACTAATCCGAGTGCCAAACATCTATGGATAATAGCCATTTCACACCACATTAGTCTATGAGAATCGATAGTCGTCAGAAGGCTTCGTTTGCTCTACCTACAACCTAAACAATAGATAAAGGTTATTAAATCGAAGAAGTAAGTAAAACCAATACGCAGATAAACAACTTTTACCTTATTACATTGACTGCTTTATATTTTATATGATATACAATATAAGATTATATTATTATAATCTGTGTATTTTTTGTATTATTTTATCATAAAATAATGCTAGGAACTACTTACAGGTACTTTATTTAAATAAGTAACCTCATTAAGAATCTTGTACCGAAAAATATTCTGAGCTATAACTTTTCGTTTCAAAAATATCTTTCATATTTTTTCATCGCTCATTTCCGTTCGCTCGACCCGAATTAAAAGCAATCATACAATCGTAGCCTGAAATGAAAATTGCTTTTATCATTTCCTTGATATATTTGTGGAGCATTATTATTTCTTTCATAATGCGATATTGGATTATTTTTCCATTGTAGCACTCACAGCGTATCAAAATTGAATACACACATTACATTAAAGGTAAGCCGGTATTTCATATCCTCAGCCCCAGACGTCAGAGTCCGTGGACGAGAGAAATCTCGGTCCCTCTGACCATGTTAATATACAATCTCACATTCGGATGCATCTCTCCCATCTCGGTGTCGGTCGCTCTTTCGACCCCAAGCCTTGTCACGTTATCAAACGAGCACTTCTAGAAATCCGGAGAAGCTGTATTGGGCTTCTCCTCGCTTCCTCAGTATAAGTTCATGTCCGGTAATGAAAGAGATATGCATTCTGCCACTACCATATGTATTTCAAGGTCCGTCTGACTTGACATGTAACCGTTGGTCGATGGTTCTAAGTAACTCACTGAAGGAACTTGTAAAAAGTAGGGTTATGTGGTATTGCAGTCGAATTGTGATCGGAGAGGTACCTCCTACGTTAGACCGCCGCAAATTGACAGCTATGCTGTCTTTTAGTGTGGCGAGTTTCAGAGAGCCCATGTGCATAAAAAGGCGAGTATAGAGATTTTTAGGCCCTGGATGGGGTCCAGTGGTGGTGGGGTCGCTGTACTTTATAGTGTACCCACAAAAGCCCCCGCGAGTGCTATCATTGCATTTGGTGAGGCGCTACGGAGCTACCAATCATCAGGGCACCTTGGCGGCTAGTCAGCCCTCTAAAGGATCGATGCCCCTCCACAGATGAGCTCCTCCCACACGATGGGACAACCCCGCCAACTTCAGGACAGTGCAATGAGGTGAGATTCCCACCCTTGACCCTTGCCCGCTGCGCAAAAACGCCTCCTTCTCTTGCTCATTGTCCCTCTTTTTACAAGAAGGGGCCAGAAACACAGAAGCGTCTCATCCTCCTGCTCTTTAGCGGCCTCTTCTTATACCAGGGGTACAAACATCAGCCCCCAAGGTTCAATTGCCTTCGCCCAAGGTGTCCCGGTACAACCCAGGCTACTGAGCCTCACCGCCACGACAAGGCTTGAACCATGACGGGGAATATAGATATACGCTGTAGTGTCGTCGATCCTCAATAACTTTAAAAAAGACAACTTTAAAAATATTTTACCGTTTGTGGTTAGCGAAGCAAGTTGGAGACGGCCCGTGGAAAATAAAACAAAGACTCAAGATTATTGTTCGCTTTAGTTGAAGCTCAACTCAATTCCTTTGTACGGTACAGCTTTGATCGTTCAAGGCATTAGGTAATTTCTCCTTCACAAATGCTATTCCCTAAATTGTTTCATTAACGGAGATGGATTTTAGATTTCTCCAAGGAGCTTTCGTTCGGATCGAATATTGTATGTTATTTATTGAATGAAAATTTACAAGCTTCCAGCGCATAACAGGTTGATCTATTGAGTACTGTAATATGTTATTTCATGACACCATTTATAGCGGCTGTGTGTTACCGATAGTATTACACCCCCGTATCTCGGCGAGTTAAGCCGTCGGTCCAGCACCTGAACTCTCTCCTATCGACTCGGACTGCTGTCCCACCAGAATATGAGAATGAGAAAACAGGGCGGAAACTTGTGCTCGGGTACACACTTGCGTAGTATGTGTATTTGGCTAGTCTCTACAGAGATCGCAATACAAATGCCATAAAACTTAAATATAGCTTACGTACATTGTAAACTTTATACCATTTGGTTTCATTGTAGCAAGGATATAAATGGACGTTGGTAGTCACCAAATATCTCCTATTTCCCATCAGACCACATACGTTATTAAAAAATAGTTGAAAATATTTTTTTACAGTTTTTACCATTAAAAGTCTCTAGTTACAAAAGAAATGATTTATACCTGGTACACAAAATTGGTTACCATTTTTGTTTTTTAACTTCGATGGGGTGATGGTGAGTCTGGAGATGATATAAATATATTGCATTTAGCCTCTACGGATGGTGGCTCGTTTACAATGTAACAATCGCACTATATCTTAGTAGCATCTGAAATATAATACCGAAATATAAACGGACATTACATCAGACGTTTCCAGGTCATGAAGCCGGTGATTACATGAAAAATTCATTAATCTTCCAGCTTTTAACAACGCTGAGCATACAATTATGCTCAAAGATCCGGTCCCTGTTATAATTTAATTATTTTTATGTAAATCACCACCAGTACCTCCTTTGGGTATACCTTACTTCGTTAGGGTTGTTGAAAGCGAGAAAGCTGCATCATTTTAAATAATGTTCATTTCGTTACTAGCAGTGCCACGTGGTGTCATACGCAGAAAATCTATTCTAACTATCCATTGTCGGGGTGACAATTAGTTTGCTGGGCCTATATATAGGCCTCGCCCATAGGGCGCCATCACGATTCGAGTACAGTCTGGAGCCATTTGCATCCAGCGGCTCCCCGCCACCTACCCCGGCAGTAAGGGGCTGTAAGTAGTCCAGACTATAGGCAGGTTTACAAGATATTTTGTGAAAGGTTGTGTGGAACAATTTTCGCAACCCCTTTGGGGTGGAGTGATAGGAGGGCAACGCATCTGCGTAACAACCATGCGAATGTCCATGGGCGTCGGTGGTCATGAAGAGGCTCCGATTGCCTGTTTGCCCCCTATTCTATTAAAAAAGCCTGACTATTCATCCACCAGGTCTAAGGCTGATTTTAGTCTCACGCCGACGGCACGCGCACCGTCAGCGCTGATGGCCGAGATATATGAACTTTTAGGAAGCGTTTTTTGGTGACGCGTAGCTATCAGCGCGCACGTGCGCGTGCCGTCGGTGTGAGACTAAAATCAGCCTAAGGCTTTCAAAGTGTTATCAAGTTGTTTGTTTATATCAAATACCTTCTGGTGGCATTCTGTCGTTGCGTTTCTTCATGCACTGAAGGTGGAATAAAGTAGAAATTACAACTCACTACAGTTTTATTTAAATTTTCCCCTGTAAAACACTAGGCAATTGAAATACGATAGTTATTCTTACATATTTTGTAGGAATTTGAAGACCACCACGTAGAGGGTTTGATTAAGAAACATTTAATGCGAGACCTTACATCAATCCAAATTGAACATAAATCAGTTCATTATAATATATTGTTTTATTTTAGAGATCCTAGATACACTTAGGCCTGGTTTCATAAGACAATATTAAAGTACCGTTATTCTATTGGGCAAGGAAGTGGCAAAAGGACTACAATTTTCGTTGTCAAATATTCTGATCAAAATTATTATTAGGAAGGAAATAAGTCCATCGTACTATTTACACAGGACAGTTAAAGTATTGACTAAGCAGTTGGCACTATAGTAACGTATGAAGCCGGCCCGTAGGGTTACCAAAAGTAAAATTAATATTTTTATTACATTGTTTTGTTCTAACATTGGAATACAGAATTATTATAACACTAAGTGCTGACGGTGATACACATTGGGTTAGTCAACCTTCAACTGCCTGAAGGTCCCAGGCATGCCTGCGTATTGTTCATTGAACTTATCGCCTCGCCTGTGGGTTTCGTCTGTACCGGCTTTGTTCATCTTCCACATGTTGTTCGTATGCTCTTTCCCTGTTATTCTGTCAATTAGTATATCTGAAATTCATACCACTTATATTTATTGTATCTGAAGTTAAAGACACTTACATTTATTGTATTCGAAATACAATTTATTATTTTTTGTAATTGTGCTTTTTTTTACGGCATAAGGGGTCAAACGTAAAGCTAGAGAGTTTCTATGATCAGATAATTGTTCTGCAAATGTGTTGCCTTCTCTCTTCCCCTCCAGAGGCACCGACAGCTTACAAGCCATACGAAACTCGACAGCATAGCTGCCACTACATAGTGCTATCATGTGAAACGGCCTCGCCCATTTCGGCCCAATTCGGTTGCAAGTCTTCATCTTAGGTTTGTATTTTGTAATCATACAAGCGAGATGCAAAGACGCGACTTACTCAGTTTTTTTTTTAGTTTGTACCAGGGACCTAATGAATTGAAGAGATCATCTAGGAGAGGTTTAACAGTGGACGAACAGAGCCTATTAACGATTAGTATGCCGACGATATACTTTAATTAAAATTAAATTAAGTAATTTAAAATATATGTAAAATAAATAGAAAAAAATTGCACAAACCCCTCAGTATATCAATAGACTTCTCTTCACCTCCACATTCTATAGGAAATATATTTCTGGGTAAATGTTCATACAACTCCTCGTAATCTTTGCAGATCACAGTTCGTTCGGATATTTTTTTGCTGATTAATTGCTTCACAACTGTTATTAGGGAGTCTATTACTTTAGACGGAGATATGAAGTACACTCCCTTAATTCTTACTTGATAGCCTTCCTGAAATCACATAAGAAATCTGTATTAACATTAAATTTAAAAAGTTGGCCAAAGGAGAGTCGGACACTCACTCAGAGTTCCGTATCATTATCTGTAAAAAGGGCAAAAAACACGTTTGTTGTATGACAGCCCCTTTTAATAATAATCCTACAATGATACTAGCTCTTTTTGTACTTGTTTTTATAGCGGCAAAAGGAATACGTTAACTGTGAAAATGTAAACTGTCTGACTATGACGGTTCATGAGATACAGCATGATGACAGATGATTAATAGTAGATATTGATAGTAGATTGACGACGACGCGAACCTACCCCCCCCCCCCATTGCACGGTCCCAAAGTTGGTGGTACTGTCCTGCAGTGCGGAACAACCCTTCTCTGGAGTTGCTGTCGGTCCCTTAGCTACTAACTAGCCGTCCGGGGCACCTCACCAAAGGTGGCACTGATGGCACTCCCGGTGGTTCCAGTGGATATTCGGCATAATGTGCCGCGCACCCCACACACTACTGGAACCCACCCAGAACGGGCGGTGGCACATAAACGTAATTCCCCGCGTCAGAAAAGTGGTTGGGCTAATTCTGTCTCGACCTAGTTCGAAAATTTGTGTGACATTTCCTTAAATTTTATCAACTTTTGAAAGATACAATGGTTGATATGTGTTAATGTAGGACAGATCCCGCAGTTATTTTTTGAAGAAGAAAGAGGTGATAAATTTTTTACATAGGCGGTCAACGCGTCTTCAATACCTGTGGTGAGATGTTTTTTTATGGGCGTCGAAAATGACACACAATATTATACAGTCTGTTTGCCTGCTTATGGGTATGGGATGGTATGGCATTATATGAGTATAAGTTACGTGTATCTCTCTCCCCACCATGGTTCAAGGCTTGTCGTGGCGATGGGGCTTAGTAGCCAGGGGTGAACACAGGCGAAGCCAATTGAACCGAGGGGGATCTTGGCACCCCTCTTATAAGAAGAGGGGGCTTAAAGGTCAGGATGAGGAATCGCTCTCGGTACCCCTCCTATAAGAAGAGGGGACTTAAGAGCAATAGGAGGTGGTGCTTTTGCGCACAGGGCAAGGGCTGAGGATGCGAATTCTTCACTCCATAGCACTGTCCCAAAGTCGGTGGGGTACTCCTGTAGTGCTGGGCAATCTCATCTGTGGAGGTGAAGTTGGTCCCTTAGGAAGCTGACTGGTGGTCGAGGTGCCCTGATGATTGATGTTCCGGGGCACCAAAGGCGCACTGATGGCACTAGCGGTGGTTTTTGTGGGTATTCGGCACTATCATGTGCCGCGAGTCCCACACTCAACTGGATTCCACCCATGGCTGGTGAAGGCGCGTAAATGCGTATCCCCGCGTCAGCAAAAAAAATGGGTGCACCTTTTTGATATATTTAAAGTTTGTCATTATACACGTAATACTGTTTGTCATTATACACGTAATACTGTTTGTCATTATACACGTAATACTGTTTGTCATTATACACGTAATACTGTTTGTCATTATACACGTAATACTGTTTGCCTCGAGTAAGTTACCTAGGATGATCTCTCAACCCTCCACATGTCACCCTTACGTAACACATCAACACATAAGTATATATATAACCAGTGTATAATACTTTTAGCTGACAAGAGTGAAGCTTAAATCATTCGAGATCGCTGAGAACATACGAGGCCAAATGTTGAGCCGAGAAAGGAGGATGTAAGCTTTGCTGACGATCTAAATAAATGAACAAAAATGAAAAAAAGTAATATTTTACTTACAACGAACACAGGATCGAGGTTTCTTATGAATGAACAGAAAAATTGAAGAATATTACTGCACTTACAACGAACACTGCAGCGAGGTTTCTCATGTTGTTTATTCCAACTTTGGTAAGTATGTCCACTGGTTCTATGTCTGTAATATCCAAAACTATATGACATCCGAGAGCGTAATCGTAAAGAAACGCATGTTCCACGAGCTGAAAGTAAAGAACTCCTCATTATCTTAAGCATGTGGTGTGATCACTTTTTACCGGACTACAGGGGTATTGAATGAAAGTGCTACGACCTTAACGCAGTAAACATCGCTGGGATGCGCGCCTAGTGGAAATGAGGCTGAAGAGACGTTGTGCTTTGTTACGTAGGAAAAGAGCACCGTCGCAGCAAGAAACGAAATGAGAAGGTAAACCTTGCCAGCACTACACGGTACACTCGCCACTGCAGTGAAGAAGAAAACAATCATATTCCACGTGTCAAGCGAAGCCATTTTCCATCATCAGTCATGGTTTGGTTACGAATCTTATATTTGGGCTTAAATCAGATACATTTTTGTGAGAAAGACAAAATCAAAAAATATTCAAAATCGCGGGGTTCATTTTGAACAAACCTAATTAATATAAGAAGGCACGTTTTTGCAAAAACAAACACGAGCCAATTATTTTACAATAAACTTGTGACAGAACTTGTGACCCGACCAGGTAATACAATATCCCATAAGTTATAACATTAGTATGGGTACTAGTCAATTTACATCTAAAGAGTGAATAGGTATTTCTTCCATTCCTTCTATTTTTTTGGCCTTGTCTAGTTTTTTTTGAAAGAAGTCTAGGGAAATTTAACATTTTAAATTAATTAAGCATAGAAATAGTGTAATTAATGTATACGTACAGTTATGTTGAGTTTAGTGAAGTTGACGAAATTTTTTGTTGAGAAAACATCTAAATTCTTGCCTTTTAAAAGATATACGCGACGGTAATCAATTTGTTTTGGTAAAAATATGCAATATCTGAAAGGTTACAGAAAAAAATAGTATTTTCAATTAATCTTATACAGGTGTCTTGTAAAGGGGCCCCACCATGGTTCAAGCCCTGTCGTGGTGGCTTAGTAGCCTGGGGTGAACGCAAGCAAAGCCAATTGAACCGAGAGGGATGCTCTTTGCACCCTTTTTATGAGAAAAGGTGGCTAAAAAGCTCTTGGAGGATCGCTACTTGTACCCCTCTCATAAGAAAAGGGACAAAAGAGCAACAGGAGGAGGCACTTTTGCGCACGGGGCAAGGGGCAAGGACGGAAACCTTACCCCATTGCACTGTCCCAAAGTTGGTGGGGTTGTCTTGTAGTGCGGGACACCATAGGAGTCGGAAGTGGGTCCGGTCCCTTAAGGGGCTGCCTAGCCGTTGAGGTGCACTGATGATTTACTGACACGTCCGAGGTCTTTGACCTTTGATCCCACGACTTTGTATCGGTTTCAGGCAGATTACATATTTTCTTAGAATGATAATAAATTCGGAGAAATTTACTGGGTACATAGCATTCATTTACAAAGAATGCTTACACTTAAGTGGGGTTTCTCTTTTATATATCTAAAGTGACGGCTATAGTGTCGCGTTTCGTCCAGTTTGTGAGTTTCCAGGGACACAAAAGAGGGGACTGGGTGATCCTTCACAAGGCATCTGCACTTGCGCATGTTAATTGACGTCGTCAGTGTCCAAAAAAAAAAAACAAATTTTTAAGGGGAATTCTACGAAACTCCATCCCAAAGGGTGCGTTTTTGTGGATGGAGTACGCGGGTTACTACGGGGCAGCTATTACCTTCAAATATCCTTTACCACTGAACATAACTACTTGTCACTTACGCGGATTTATGTAAGATTTCGCAATCGGATTTAGTGATGGGCTCGTCGAAGTATTGGGGCAGCAGAGTCTTGGTGGTGCACATTTTGTCTAGATTCTTCTTCGCCGCCTCCACTGACCCTTTAGCCATGATCAGCACCTTCTCTAGGTACAAATTTTCTGGAAATGTAATTGTACATGCTCAACATTATTGTACATGCTCAACATTATTGTATATGCTCAACATTATTTTATTTTCAGGTGTTATGATAACAATATTTTCAGGTGTCGTTAAATTCGTCTCGATAGTTGAAGAGACACTGAATATCTTATCTATACTAGTAATGTAAAGCTAAAGACTTTTTTTTGTGTCATCGCGCCATAAACATACACCATACCATCTGGTATGGTGAATGTTTATGGGAGTGTGGCAATAAAAAGACTGCGACTGCTCGTTTCCTGCCAGAAAAAAAAATGCTTTACACAGATCGCGTAATTTTATGTACCGGACCTGGGTAGGATCCGATGGGTGTGTGGCACACGCGGCTTACCAGATACCCACTAAGACCCCGTGTGTGCCATCGGCTGCCTATTCTGAGGTACCCCGGCCAGCCCCTCCTGAGGGACCGGACTTCTCCAAAAAGGAAGCGTATTCGAAAACCTAGCCCCCTCCGCCGTCAGGAACAATTGTCGTCAAACGTCAATTATACGTACGCCGTCGATCGACTGCGCCAGGTCTTCCCCCACCTCCGCAAAAGGAACTTTTGTCGCCGGTGAATCCGCTGGAGCGCCTCCAGCGTAAAATTCTCGTCTTGTGTCCGCCCTCTTTCAACAAAGAAGTAAACTTTGGCAAGCACTTCCGCCACTAGCTCCCACGGCGGATCGCCGGCAAGAGCTGTTGCTGCCGCCCAGGAGACCGTACGGTACCTCCATAGAGTCCTGACTACTAGAACTCAGTGTGCGGTGTGTTTTGTGTAGCCGAGCCTTGTTGACTACACTCAGGGCGCCCACCCATACAGGGGCCCCATACGAGGCTATACTATGGCAGATACCAGATTATAGCCTCCTACAAGCAGCACTAGGGCCTCTGAAGTTGGGTAGTAGCTGACTCAATGCCGTAGCTACACCTAGGACCTCCACCCCGTGCTGACGGAAATGGGGACAAAAGGCCCGACCTTCATCGAGGGTGAGTCCAAGCTACCTCATTGTCGGGCTTACCCTCACGCCAGTCGCCTCCGCACATACGATCCCCTCTGGTCTTTAAACACCACCCTACCAGAGAGATACGCATTCAACAGTCTTCTCAAGTACGGAGGCACCCGAAAGTATTTGAGCGCTCCCGTATAGTGCTATGGGGAAGACTGTTGAAGGCGTTGGGAATGTCCAGTGACACCGCCACTACCACCTAGCCCTCACGCTCCGCCTCCTCCGCCACCAAACGAAGACGCCTTAGTGCATTAATGGTCGACCGTCTGACTCGGAACCCATGTTGCAAATGTGAAAATCTTGGTCCCGAGCCATCCTCCAAATGGTACAAATGTCGGGCTACCATGACTCTTTCAAGGGTTCTTCCTACCTCAATCAGCACCACGATGGGTCGTACGGCAGATGCCGTACACGGCGGCCGGCCTTTTATCTTTTATCAACGTCTATTCTAACATGAGTTATACCTCACAATCTGCCGGAGGCCGTCCACTGCTGGACATGGTGATGATGATAATACATACAAAACTGCTCCTGCAGCTCTTGGATTATACAGCTTCTCACGATATCTGAATACCTTTTACTAAAAAGCAACGCTTATTTCTTAACAACCAGCTGGCGCAGCGGTAACATAAGCGTGACTGTCGCACACGTTACGCCAGCGGTCGCAAGTTCCGTTCCCGCCCAAGACATTAATGTTTGTATATTGTACCTATTACAAATCTTAGACATAATTCTTGTTATATACTTATATGTGTTGATGGGTTACGTCAGTATGACATAGTGGGGGATGTGTGACCAACCTAAGAGATGGACTCTAGGTGCTACTCACCTAGAGTCCATCTCTTAGGTTATGTGTGCGATGGACAGCTATAACACATCTCTCAAGCACACACCCAATGTGTCCTCAGCCCATGGCCTTCGGAGCCGTACTGGATATTGTACTACTGTGTGTCTAACACGGAGATCAGCTGTCATAGCTGTCATCACAATACAGACTATGTAAATTAAGAATTGTTACATATCTGTCAAGCAGCCTTGTAAAAAACAAATTAAATATCATTATCTTGGTGTGATGAATCCACAGATTATTAAAACTAGCGAGTGGTGATATTAGAGGTGCAAGAGCATTAGTTGCCAAGCACACGTGCTGCTCGTAGGCTACTTTTCACCACCGGTCACAGATTCCGCTCGAAATGTTTCTCTTAAACTATATTTTACACATACACGCACCTTCTACTTAGCTTAGTACCCTAAGCCCTCCCAGCTAAACCAAGTGTAGGGCTCAGAACGGCGCATCATAATGTAGCCAGACAAAATGAAGTACTCTAGAACACTGCCCCTAACATTGTTATTATTTTTATATTCTAAATAACCAACTTAATGTTTTATGTCCTCAAACTTTAAAAAACTTTTAAAAAATTTATTTTACTATTGGCTACGGCATTCTTGCGATTTGAATTTTTTCATTTTATGCTTTCGATGTGATCTCATTTTTTATTTCCTTTTCCTCATCATTTTCTTGTCAAAAAACGCTTTTTGGACGTCTAATGCGCTCTCGGCGTTAATAAAGTAGTCAGGGTGTGATAGGAACAATGATATTTCGTAATCTATATGTATAAATATTATTTAACTTGGGAAATGAATGACTGTGAATGGTCGGTTTCCTAAAAAGCCTTCAAAATTTTGAAGTTACGGACAGTCTGCACTGCGTGGCTACAAAAAATGGGCGGTACGACTCTCTTCTTATATTGATCGTTTGTTTTCTCCAGTTCGTAAATGACAGTATTAAAAGTATTTTATAAAACTGCATCAACTTACGTTCGTTCTTTTATGCGAACAGAAACATCATGTGCATAAACAACTTACGTCAACTTAATCTTGTACCTACTTTTTGTTTTTAAAATATAAATCTTAAAATATAAAGCTTTTATACCAACAATGAAATACATACCGAAGTCACTTTTGAGAAAATGTTCTTGTTTCTGGATCCATTCTTGCAACAATTGAATTGCTTCCTTCCTCACATCCGGATCAGTTAAACTATATTCCTTACGAATGTATTCTAAGCAATTATGATTGAATTCAAAAAACGTGTCTGTCAATTCGTTATCCATCATGTTTGATAAAGTTGTGATAATATTTTAAAGATTAACGCACTGCTAACGACTTCCTGGTTCACGCGACCTTACAGTGCAACACTATTAATTATGATAGTCGTAAAGCCTTCACTAACTTAATGCCACTAGATTTCAAAACCACTACAGAAGTCTGACTTTAATGTTCCCCCACCAGTCTGAAGCGGTGTTGCTTGTCAGGGACTCGCGAAATGCCAATGATAAGATCAAAATCACGTATGTTTACAGCGAGTACCACACTTAATTCTTTTGCATACTAAAATTATCTGATATTTCTTCTAGAATAAGTAAAATTGCTAGAGCTAGTTCATGTTCCATACTAACACGACCGGCGGTAATGGAATGAATTTATTACATATCACGATATATTTATATGATCATTTTCCATGCATAATAATTGTTGACGCATATATTTGATTGCAATAAAAAATAGAAGTACATGTTAGGATCAATGTTCATGTTGTGAATAAATCAGTAAATTGTATCGACCAGTGCTTCTATCACGAAACAGATAAGAGGGATGAAAACTGTGTTCCTTTGAAAACAACTGGACTACAGTGATTTTTTCGATATTATAAATGAACATGTTTCACATGAAACATATTCATTTGTGTGTACATACCTCAGCAATGCCGACTGTTAACCGTCGCACATCGACGGCACCTTTTGTCGGCGCTGAAGAATTTGCGGTGGTTTTCCACCAGTCCAGAACCTTACTGCCCCATCTGCCATCTGTTTAATATTTTATAATTACTATATTACCATATTTTTAAATGTTATTTATTAGTACATTTTTTCTTATGATATAGGGGGCAAACGAGCAGTCGGGTAGTAACTACCGCCGCCCATAGACATCTGGAAGACTAGGCGTCTTACGGAATAGGTATGCTCTTGATGTTTTGTGTATTTCTGTGATCACGCACTTCAGTCGCTTTAGTAACACAGCGCTACAACGCACTCAACATGAAAGTATAAATTTAAACGATACAAAAAAATCGAATTAAAGTAAAAAATGAAATAAAATAATTAAAATTTGAAATATACATTATTGATACTCGTATTTTGTAAAATTATATATGCTCAATGTCGGTTAGTTATAAATACGTGCGATGTATCGTTCTGTTCATGATAATACAAGAAATGTATATAAATAGCGTTTTTCATTATTTTTTATAGTATTTCGATCCATTTAAGTATCACCGCATAATTTAATTATGTATATGCGTTGCCCTCCTTTCCTCCCCTCAAACTGGCCAACGACACCTCAAGAACCGAGTTCTGTTAGCATTATAAGGACGTAATGGAACTGACGAATTGTAAACAAAAAACAAAGCATTATGTTTCTGTCCGAAATGTCGTAGGGTAATTAGTATTTAAGAAATTAAATAGGAAATTCCTTACAAAGAGTTACTTTACAATTGAAGGCATTGGTTCTACATTACGCAGCAATCGGAGCCTTTTAACGACTACCGCCGCCAATGAATCCATTTATTAAGCGTTGCCCTTCTTCCCCCCCCCCCCCCCCCCCAATGGGCCACGGGCTACTCACAAACCGCACGAAACGTGATACTAAAGATGTCACTTTACGGCGGTATCAAGTGAGCGAGAGGTACCTCCCCGGCCGTGCCGGCCCAACTCCGTTGCATAGGAGGATGTAGTGTCATGGACTATGCCTGGCACCACCTCATCCTATGTACTAACTCATTATTCTTTCGGTTTCCTTCCGGGATAACTTAAGCCTGCAATATCTAAAAATAAAAAAAATAAACATAATTCTAGTTTGTATATATTTGATTTTTTTTTGTATGTGTATGTTTTTATAGTGCAGGGGGCAAACTAGAAATCGGTGACTATTAACGAATACCGATGCCATAGATAAGTGCATTATTGTCGCACAGATACGTTACCCTCCATTCCTCCTCCCCTCTAATGGGTCACCAGGTGCTCACAAACCATTAGCTGTTTTATTTTGTTGGAGATACGATTTGTAGCCAAAACTACCAATTTATCTAAAGTCTAAACGCCTATTGTTATATCCAATAAAAACGACCTCTAAAACTTGAAGAGACACGATACAAACTCGTTAATAGTGAGTAACTACATTACAAAATTACTTTGCGGGATGTAATTCATTAGATATTTAAATATGTATAAATTAAATGATGTTTAAACATAGTGACGGCAGGCTATAAAAAAAATGCACTTGCTGTTCTTGCACACACTTGTGTCGTGATAATATCGCCGGCAGGTGGCATTCACACAACTAGAGGTTACGCGTTGCCCTCCTTTATCACGCCCCCCCCCCAATGGGCCATCGTCACAAACTGCATAAAAATCTTTCACATAGGTAGCCATCACTTTACGCAGCAATACTGGATCAGAGAAGAAGAGACAGAGAGAGCTTAGAAAATATCTATGGGCTTCATTACCTGCCATCTGATGATTATGTTATTCGTTTTTTATCGAAAACACTAGCATTTGGAACCTTTAATAAGGATCGACGCCCATAAACATCCGCATAGTAGTTGGGTCGTACCGGCCCAAATCCAATACAGTACATATAAATAGTTCTGTCCGAATGGAAACCGACAGATGATTGACCGGGGAGCCTAATTGGTCCACAGCAGTAGGGTCTATTTGCCGACGCCCATCCGCATATGTAGATGCGTTGTCCACTTTAACCCCATGCCCGCCCCGAACGGGCCATCGACACGCAAACCGCACGAAACGCGACGGTGTAGCTGTCACTTTACGGCAGTAATGTAGCATGTCAATACTTCTTACTAATATACATATGTACATATCTACAATCAAAATATGCTCGAAAACTCTGCTACATAATTGAGTTCTATGCTCAAGAAAATTACTCTTACGGACTAATCACATAAAACTGACAAACACGTTTCCAGACGCGCGGGGTCATTATGTCATCATATACAATCACTGCACACCATTACAACAATGTTCATTATTATTTTTGATCTATGTCCTTAGATTTTTTATCGTCATTTCTAACAATAGTTGGTGCTGCATTGCAGTCATATAATTTCGGTATGACTGGTGAAGTATACTTTGTTCGTGATACCCCCGTAAAGTCACAGCTATGCTGTCTCGTTTCGTTCTCGTTTGTGCGTAGGCCTGAGGCCATTGGAGTGGGGCGAAGGAAAGCAACGCATTTAACTATAATAGCTCTGTTTTGTAATATTTTTGAATGTCGAGAACTTGACACATACTTTTGAGGTAGCGCTACGCTGCATTCTTGAGCAAGGTTGCAGCCGAATTGGATCGGCGACCATGGCAGCACCTCTCTCGCATGACTCCAACTTAAAGTAAAGCAAATCTTAGTATTCATCGCGTTCTTTATCTTTGAAATAGCAATAGGCTGGTGACACACTCAGAGGATCAGATGGCAGATGGGCCACTAAGGTTCTGGAGTGGAGGCAGCGTTTAAGAATACGTAGTGTTGGTCGACCGTTCACCAGGTGGGATGACAATCTCCGTACAGTAGCTGGTCCTGGATGGGCGCGAGTAGCCTTGGCGATCATTGAAAGAGTTCTTATCAGCCATTATCGGTCCAGCATGGACCGATAAGGGCAGATAATGATGCTGATGATTATCGCGTTTCTTTGGTTTTTGAGAACTCTGGTAAGTGGTGGCCTCAACTAGAATCGAAATATTTAGAGCCGACTAGAGAGAGATCGAGTAGCACTCGGTTTTACGGTCACTTGAAACTAAACGCAAAATTGACCTAAATCTTTAGCAGGGAATTTTACGAGGGATTACTCAGATCAATACTAGCAACAGAATTCAAATTTTAGACGTTTTCATAGTATAAGGGATGAAGATAAATATAAGGGGACAAAGGAGCAATTGGAGCCGTAGATTTTTACGACTACCGACGCCCATAAACATTAGCATAATTACTATGCCGATGCGCTGAAGTGGGTCACGAGCTTCTCACAAACCGCACGAAGCACGACACTGAAGTTGTCACTTTACACCGGTATTAAGTGAGGAACGTCGTCGTTTCCAGGCGAAATTCCCAAAATAACGCTTTTTATAGTATAAGGGGGCGAACGATCAATCGGGGACTTTTGAATAACGTCCCCAATTCAGATACACATGATTAAAGTGCAGGCGTATTGTCCTTCGTTCTAAGGGGCTGGAGACGCACAGCAGTTAACGGTGGTATCATGTGATCGAGAGGTACCTCCCAGGTCGCGTCCAATTTGGCTGGAAAGCATCATGGCATTGCTCTCTATACGTGATGTTCTCCGTTGTCTCCGTAACGCGCAAACAGAGAGTTCTCTTTATAAATAACTAGCACCCCGCGGTTTTACCCGCGTAACATGGTAATATCATCAAATCCAACTCGGATGGGCAGCCATCGGAAAGCTTAAGAAGATATTTTCGTCCAAAAAGCCACAGTGCCTTAAGTGGAAGATATTCGATGTTCCAGAGTATATTACCGGTGATGTCATATGGGACCGACACTTGGCCGCTAAATGTGAACCACTTGAACAAGCACAACGTCACTCAGCGTGCCATGGTAATGGCTTGGTATTTCAATGCTAGATATAGTCAGAAATTAGGAAATCCGCATGAGAACCATGGCAACTGACATATCTCAGAGAAACAGCAAGCTGAAGTGGTAATGGGCAGAAAGCGCCGTATATCCGGTGGACTGGCGACTTGGTTAAGATGGCGGGCAGCCGCTGGACGCAAGTGACTCTTTACCGTTACCTGTGGCGGGTAATCTACGGGGGAGACCTTTGTCCAGCAGTGGACATCATGCGGCTGATGATGATGAACATGGTAAAATTCCATATTATAATTCACACCCCCCCATTTCACCGCCTTAGGGGTTGAATTTCTAATAAAACTTTTTAGTGCTCTCTCAAATCATGAAGGATATATGAAATTTCATGTTACTAAATACACATAGTAGCTGCGGCTGTGTGTCGACTGTCAGTCAGTCACTCCATAAAGGGCGAGTTTTGTAAACAATTTCACATGAACCTCTAGTTCATCTTTCATGTCCCACAACAATAATTACAACAAGCGTACATTTATATACAAATTACCACGTAATAATATCGGGGTCACATTACAATGTAATACCTTGTAGAATTAAACTGGTATTGTTCAAGTGTAATTATGTGCAACCCTTGAGTTTCAATTTTAGTGCAACAACAACACATGTTCACGCCAGTTCCCTGATGGTCTTGCCAGAGTACTTAGTAATTCTACTGCAATATTTGATTTATTTGTTGAAGTTAATCAGTCGCAGGTCGGATTGCTTCCTGCAGCGGTCGTTTGAGAGATACGAACTTTTGATGAATGCCGCTGACTTCTTGATTTCTGATTGTTATAAAAATATCTTTATATTACTTATTACAATTATATAACCAGCCGGACGTTACAGAAGCTATAGATTAACCATGGTCACGGTGGGATATATAAATAAACCGCGATAAATTCCGTGAAAATAGTTTTATTGTAATGAGTAATATTCGCGTAAACTTAAGACATAAACTTATTATAAGACTTTTGATCAGACCCGGGACTAGAAGCAGGTTCCTCGTGATCTACAGCTGCACATGCTTACCACTAGACTCCTCGACACTTCGCTTCTAAAGTATCGAGTAAGTTGTATTTATTTGTATACTTCAATATCTTAACTATTTTTAAGTACATTTTATAAAATATCGCACATTTTTTTTGCTTATTATAAATGAATCTTTTGTACATCCCCATTTTCAAGTTCAATTACCTGGATGGCAAAGAATACGTTGAAAATATCTTCGTGATTCGGCTTTTAAGCGACACTCCCTTTCAGTGGGAAGTTACATTGCTATGTATAATGTAAATAGACTCTAACTTTCCGGTTGTTCTGTCGGACGAAGACGACCACATCACGACTACTGTCAAACACTACCAGCAAACACGCTCTCAGACACGACACCGCACATCCGGTGTAGGGACACTTAGTCCTCTGGGACTAAAGCGAAACACGTCAAATCAGACAACAGCACACACGCGCGACGTCGAGTAATCCGAAGAACACTTTCGGAGTAGGGACTAATTCCAATACGATTCGCGATTTGCCTCGCTGAAATAGTGCCACCGTAACGGTTAGGTATCCGGAGTGTAAGTGTAATGTTGTACATCCGTACCATTTGAACAAGTTTTTTTTGTATTTATAATTATCTCACTAATTGTCTGTTACTGCTTTTATTTTCTTATTTTTTTTACTGCTTTTATTTTCTTATTC
>JAFELO010000473.1:329520-353286 GCA_017140195.1 Eumaeus atala
TTATAAAGTCACGCAACTTTGTCAGAAACAATTTCTTGGGCATGATTTCTTCAATAATAAAAAGTTAACTTTGAAGTCTGAATATATGTTTTCTTAAAACTGTTAGCCTTAATTATAAAAATAATATTAATAATATATTTTCTAATTAAAGCATATTTATTCACTATTTTAAACTTGTGAGAGAAATGCTCTATACGCGGTGTGCTTCAGTTTATAGGCGCCAGTTCTCGGGGCCACGTCCGATGGCTTTTTGAATGGAGGAACAATTACGAAACATGAAAAGAATAGACTCGTTCCGATATCCGTGACTCCTCCCCTAGTAAACGGGAACTGTTATTAGCAAATTAACTTCTTTGTTCCGCTTCCCCCCAAATCATTTGGTACAGGCATGGAGGACAGGAGCAGAAGGTAAACGATCTCTATGAATTTTATAGTTTAAGTTGTTCCCGTCCCGACAGACGTGGTTCTTTCGAAAATTGAATTTGTTGTCACTGTTACGTTTCCACGTTACATACACATTGAAAAAATACTGAGGGGAACAACCCTTATCACTTAGCGCCACGAACATCCACATGATCACTATGGCAATGCGTTGCTCTCCTTACCTTCTCGCCTCGAAATGGCCACCTGCTACTTACAAGCCGCACAAAACGCGTCACCGAAAATGTCACTTTGCGGCGGCATCGTGTGATGGAGAGGTACTTCCTCGGTCGTGCTGGCACAACTCAATCTTACTAAATCATCTACTTACATTCGCATAGAGTTTATGTAAGTTTTTTGCTTCGTGCCATAACTACAATGGGCCATCGGATTCTCACCACCGTACGAAACGTAACAGTATTGCTTTTACTAACGCTTAAAGCGTAATCTGGTCGCGCCAGCGCCACCCGGCTGCGATACAGCAATATCACTACCTCTTACTAAAATAACTGTGCCATGATAATTAACTCGTATAACAAGTATCTCGGGCACTTTCTTACTGGCGACCTTAGAGATAATGAGGACATGTCAAGGGACCGCAGGGCGCTGGTGGTTCGAGGGAATATGCTGGCCAGTATAATCGCCCGTTGTACGGATCAGGTGAAAATAATGCTTTTTAAGACCTATTGTCAGTGTGTGTATACGGGTGGTTTATGGCTCAGGTGTTCGCAAAAGTCATTAGATATCCCGCGCATCGAACATAATAACGTTTTCAAGATGATGTTGAAACTCTCCAGACACTGCAGTGCCTCCGGAATGTTCACTCAGTATGATACTGATGGCTTTCTTCCCATCATTAGAAAAAAAGATAGTACGTCTGGTGTGGAGACTTCGGGAAAGTGACAGCAGCACCCTGAGTATAGTTGCGGATGACCCGCAGGCGCATGTGCAATTGTGATCCCCTCGGTATGCCACCTAAATACATGACGCATTAGAGGATTATTATTTTAATGTATAATGTTAACCCTAGTTTTTAAGATTTTTAGATATTAAATATACTAATCCAAATGGAGCTGTGATGTCCGAAATAAATAATGTTATGAATTTTAATTTATTTTTAATTTAAATAAATTGAAGTACGGAATACCCGACTGCTTGACATATATTTTATTGTACCCAGTGTCACTCATGTTTCCAAGGCGTATCTAACAACAATTATACATTAACATGTTCTAACCCGTTCCGGATCTAACAGGAAACACAGAAATGAACACATACATACCTTCGTTCAGAGACTATAAATAGTTCTTTTCTTCTAACTCTGAAGTAAAGTGTATTTAAAAACTTCTACGTTATCCTTTATCCCTTCACACTCTCAAGTGCCATTTTAGCAGGCTTTTAAATGGTTATTCAACACCCTTACGCAAGACACTTTATCAGTTTGTCACCAATAAAAGACGTATCTCCTCTGCCCCAGGCCTTCGTAGTTCCGGGATAAAATTAATAAAATACGTATTTATCTTTTATCTCGTTTACAACGAACGTTAGAAATAAGGAAAATTGCTTTTGTGCCCGACGTTGATGTCATTTTTTTCTTATTCGCTTTTTACGGGGCCATACAATTGTTTGTCTTTTTTAATCACCTACCTTTTTGTGTTTAATAAGTAAAGACATTGGCAAATGGATGGCACAATATTCATTACATCATCCGGACCTCAGATAATTTTTGTCAGTTTACTTTTAATGTATTTACTGATTAACAAAAAGGTGTGCGAGAACCTATACATATGAATATATGCTTATGACTCGCATTAAAATTATCTTATTAAAAATCTTTTTTTAATATTTATCTTTTCCCTTATTCTACGTTCGCAATAAAAACGCCACTAACGATAGAAAAAGTATTTAACATATAGAAAGTTTTATTACAACGCGTTATGGAAACTTTTCTGAAAAACTAAAATGTTCTCTACAGTTAACTTAAGATCATCGTAAAAATTTATTGTCATCACTTTTCCGTAACACGCCAACACTAATGTTATATTAGTGTATGTTATATTAGTGTATGTTATATTAGTGTATGTTATATTAGTGTATGTTATATTAGTGTATGTTATATTAGTGTATGTTATATTAGTGTATGTTATATCGAAGTTTATATATATATTGAAGTTCCTCAAATCTACTGAGCGGAGTTTCATGCAATTATACCAATGAATACATCAGGTATTCAGGTATCGCTCTATCTAGGCTTTAATGTAATTTGTTAGGTTAACAATCAGACCCCTGTTATTCATGTAGCGAAACAAACCGGGGCGGAGCGCCAACTTTGATGTGTGATTGCGTGTATGTCTGCTTGTGTTGTGCCCGTATAGGCATAATTCTATTTGTCAATAGTTTTAATGTTATAAATTATTAATCTCGGTCTAATAGTAAGTAGCATTTGATGTAATGTCTTTTCTAATATAACTAAGCACTGAATAAAGATTATTATTCTTAGTCGCATTATTATTATTGATATAATTCATTGAAAAGTCAATTACTTCTTCCGGATTTCGTAAGAGGTGTCATTGTTGTATTGCAGCCGAATTGGGATGGCACGACCGTAGAACCACTTGCTCTTGTGATCCTGCTGTAAAGTGATAGCTGTGTTGTGATGTTGGTGATAGAAGAAATGATCGATACCAAAACGCGAACGTTACATCACCAAGAGTGCACTTACTGCAATATTCCCCTTCTGAACATAGGCCACATTCTATAAACATCAAACTGTTTAACCTCGTGATAGGTATCCGTGCGGAGTTTTCCATCGTATCCTGGCTTTTTATTTTAGGAACTAAAAGGAATTCAGTCTAGGTAAGAGCCTTGAGGAGAGTGAAACTTTTGAGTTTAACCAGCGTCCAGTCCAAGAAGTCCCTCGTTTTAAACGCGATGTGAACGGACGCGTTGTCGTGGTGACGTAGTAACTAACGGAGACCGCGGTTTGAAACACCCAAACCCAAGCGACGGCTACCAAAGTGGTGCGATCTAAAAGCGCAGGGAAGAAGTTGCACGCTAGGCACTTCGGGATAAGACCGGCTTCCTGGCGTTAATTCCGTGATCAAATGGGCATTAACGCTGAATGCTGACGTGTACTACGAAATGCTGTGCAGAAGTTTTTTCAGTTTTGAGCAACTAGCGACCAAACACAGGACCAAACGACCCAAGGGTCATCCACCAGCTCTTACCTAGTTTGACTTCTTCTACTCCCTAATTTAAAAAATCTGCTCAAAGGGATACAATTTTCGTCGCCGGACAATGCGCTATCAGCGTTTTGAGCACGCTTGTAAATGAAGAGTCTCTAGCGGAATGTAAAGTGTCCCAAAAACTGGTTTACAGGTATGAAACTTTGCGGTGTCTGGTGGAGAGTATTTTTAAAAGATTTCATAGAATCATATTTATCTATAGAACGTTATTTATTTTCGCAGAACTTTTTGAGTGCGATAATTACACTAAATGCGGTATCAAGAGTTTTGTTTTATTGTATTCGTTTTGGTTACACAGCCATACCGTCGACGGCGCTTCGTTTCTGGATCGTATTAACAAATCCGGGACTAATCGTCTGTGATTGCGCCGTAAACACGCCCCGACGAATCTATATTAATGGAAGTTATCAAATAATAGAAGAGACGAGTGTCGTGACATGAAAGTTGAAATTGACTATATGGGCCTGTTTCTGTGCTTCGCGAGGAGAGGTTGTGCGGCTGGATGCCGTAAAACTATCCTGGTTACGAAAAGATGTTCGTATAAAATCTAATGAATTCCCGATCCAATAGGCTGTGCTGAATGTACGTATTTCACAGTTATAGTTACGAGTTGGGTGCTGGTACAGTTAGCCGGCACAACCAGAAGAACTGTCGCCAACATGATCACGCGGTCACGTGGATGATGGCCCATTGGACACTGAGTGGGGAGTGCAATACACATACTAAGGATTAACCAGGTCTATGTGGGCGTTGTTAGTCAGCTAACAACAGCTTGCAGTTCAGGCTGTGCGTACTTGTAATGCTGTAGAAAGCTTTTATGCAATCACATAAAGTTTAATGCTGATCCGCGTCGTATTAACCGCCACTCGCCCGTTCCGCGTCCTTACACCATCGAGTCCAAATGGGATGGAACAAAAGGGTTGAAATCAATTCATCTTCACCATACATGTCCCCAGATATTCATTTTTAACCTCATTTATGAGTTTCAGTGTGGACAAATTGTGTTAGAGGTAAGATTTTTGGAAAAGGTAGTGCCATGCTGCATAGGAGGTGGTGATGCCATGCATGGTGCATGACACTACATCCTCCTATGCAACTGAATTGGGCCAGCTCTACCAGGGAAGCACTACTATACTGTAAAAAAAATTGCAAAATTCAAAATAATTTATTCGAAATAGGATATTGTAAACTCTTTTTGAACGCCGTTACCTTTACCAACACTTACATGACCTAAGAATAAGCGACGAAACAACTTAGTGAAACTCATGACCCGAGACAGTGATCTGAATCGCAATGGAATCAGAACGGCACAACCGAATTGGGTTATTACTGTTTTTGGGTGTTAAGAACTGACGTTTCTTTTCATATCATGCGAATGGCCGAATGGCGAAGTGACACATGTAATAACTCAAAAACAGGTATTTTTATAGATATCCAGTAAACGATTGTTTTTGTTGTGATTGACCCAAGAAAATATATTTCGTGCCCGAGAAACGTAAAGTTTTTATAAGAGGTAGTGTCATGCTGCATAGGAGGAGGTAGTGCCACAAACTTCAATTATCCCAAAATACCATTACGAATAGTTACATTTTGTTCACTGTATAACACATATACCGCATCCATTACACCTCTGACAAACATCACCACAGTCATACATACATTCATATCTGACAAACATCACCACAGTCATACATACATTCATATCTAACAAAAGTCACCACATTCATACATACATTCATATCTGACAAACATCACCACATTCATACATACATTAATATCTGACAAACATCATCACATTCATACATACATACATATCTGACAAATATCACCACATCATACATACATTCATCTCTGACAAAGATCACCACATCATACATACATTCATATCTGGCAAACATCACCACATTCATACATACATTCATATCTGACAAACATCACCACAATCATACATACATTCATATCTGACAAACATCACCACATTCATGCATACATACGTATCTGACAAATATCACCACATCATACATACATTCATCGCTGACAAATATCACCACATCATACATACATTCATCTCTGAAAAATATCACCACATAATACATACATTCATCTCTGACACACTTAATTATTGTTTTTTTAGAATTACTATTACAATCTCCAAGCAAACCAAAGTAAAAATCCCAGTGAAATATTGCAGAATTAACAATGTATTAATTCAAAATACTGTTTTTCCAGTAATTGTTCAAATAATTTCAAAATAACATTCCTATGGAAAAAATATTAATTTTATGACAAGTTAACCTTTTAAAACAATTTATAGCAACAATATATACTTGGTTTGATAATAAAGCAACTTAAAATTATAAAATTAGTATCTAAATACGCAATGTGAGAAGTATCAAAGTTAGAACCTACCTTCAATTTTCCGTCAAAAAAAATATATCTCTAAATTCTTAATTTTACTATAATACTTTCAACAATATATTGATTATGAATGTGGGAAAGGCATTAATTTATGTTAAGATCAAAATATGTGACGTTTAATATGAAAAAACGAATTGGTGGTTGAAACTAAGAACAATTATTTAAAGGGTACATTGCAATTTCTATTTTATTATAAATTATGTAGTGCCTCAGGGAGGGTTTCAATATGTGACACGCCAAATATTACCCGTTGGGCTCCACTTGTTACTTAATTAGAATAAAAGCACTTCTGGGGGCGAAGGGCTATTGAGGTTTAGTTAAACTTTTATATACATTTATATTATATACATATATATATATATATATATATTAGGACAGACTTAAAATAGTACAATAACAACAATGGAATTAATACAGTTTTTGTTATTATTTAGTAGGCTGCAACTTGGATGGTCCTTTATATACATAATTGTTCCTCTCAGACGGACTGTTCTTCAATCCTCATATACCATATTTGAAGAATATAGTGTTTAATAACAAAAAGAAAATGTTAAAAGGAGTAGAGTTCCTTTTTTATGAAATATTCATTCGTGCATTGTGACACGAATATGTAAAAATGTGCAAAAAAATCTATTTTATCATCTTTTAGTATTGACAGACAGCATCAGCCATTACAAATATATCAGGACCTCCACATAGCCAAAAGGAAAAAGTGTGACTTTTCTTCAACACAGAGAACATTATTAAGCCTTATAGTTAAAGGTGACAGATGTACTTTTTAAATAAAATATTTGAGTTTCAAAGAATAATTGTTATAAAAGTGCATGACACTACGTCCTCCTATGCAACGGAATTGGGCCAGCACGCCCGGGGAGGTACCTCTCGCTCACTGGATACCGCCGTAAAGTGACCACCAACGGCGTCGGGTTTCGTGGGGTTTGTGAGTAGCCGATGGCCCATTGGGGGGGAGGTGAAAAGGAGGGCCATGCATCGGCGTAATTAGGCGTCGGTAGTCGTTGATACGATCCGATTTCTCGTTTGTCCTCCTATACTATAAAAAAAAAGAAACCAATTTTGGGCATTTGTTAAAATAAAACTGTTTAAAGAATTATTGATCATAGATGCCGCGTGGCAATATGCGGATACGAGTACTGGGTCATCCTTAGAATACCTAACATCTAAAAGAATATGGTAATATGGATGATAGGTTATAACCTATAACCTATCATCTAAAAGAATTATTCATTCAGAAATGTCGTGCACTGCCGCAACATTATAAAATATCGACGCTATGATTATTCTCAAGGGAACTAAAATATCGCTTAACACACATAACCGCTGACAGTCTGACAGCTTCTAGCTTACAAATGTGTCTATGCTCGAAAGCTTGCAGCACGCGTTCGATTAAGTCCTTTAGGTATATGTTACGTTAGTCTTAACAGCCTTGCGTTATGTCCACATTCACGTAATAATAATGTCGTCCTACCCTAATTTCCGCTACGGCGGCCAGCGCTATTGAGAGAGCCACATACGCGGGACATTTTATAGTGCACATGTGTTCGCGCAGACACAAGTGTACTCTTTATTCCTTCACTATCACCTTAATCTCGTGGGACGGCAATCCGATACGACCGGATTGAAATCAGACGCAGAACCGACGGCTTAACGTGCTTAAGCACGGGGGTGTAACACCGCCAACTTCATAACTCCGGACAGTTATTAGAATTTAAAAATCCTAATAGCACTTTTTATATGATGCGACCAGGGGTTCGAACCTGCGACTTCACGTCTGTGGCTGAACATGCTTACCACTAGACCACGGGGCAGTTAACACATATAGTACATATGACGCAGTCGAATTGTCTAAGTCGCAGCATCTCATTACGGCTAGCCATATACAAAAACAGGGCCATTTTGTTCGTAGCCGTTGGCCCACCACAAAACAAATCGGCTAGTCGTAATGTAATACAACGATTTGTACAATACGGCTACAACATAATATAGACACTTCTGCAATCGGAGCCTTTTGATGACTACTCGTCAGTAGTTGGACGTCTCCAAGGAACCGTTTTGTGCCTATCTAAGCCCTTAGCGTCGCGACCCGAATAATATTAATACTGAGAGGCATTGCCCTCCTTTCCTCCTCCCCTCCAATGGGCTACGTGCTAATAACAAACCATACGAAACACAGCACAGCTGACACTTCATGGCGGTGTCATGTGAGCGAGAGTTACCCCGGCCGTGCCAGCCCAATTTAGCTGCAGCCTAGTATGGTACACCTTTTACTTAAACTCTATAGTAGAAACATTTAAGAAAGCTTAGCATACCTTATATATTAAGATGTTATGAGGTAAGTAAATTCGTGACCCAAAGGTAACAAATTGATCTATAATGCGAACTGCCGGTCCGACCCTCGTCGCAACTGACACGTTCTTAAGTGGGCCTCCAAATTGCCCTTCAGGGAATCCATTCTTTGACCCTATGTGGTCAGGGCGTAAGTACCGGTCCCTGGGTATTTTGATTGCTACCTACAAACGTTTTCCTTGAGCGGATATACCTTGGGATCATTTTCCCCCTTTGCCAGAAGTTTACCTTGTTTAATAGATGTTAAAATAGTTGATATTAGTTAGATTTTAGTAAATTTATCTCCTAACAACAAAAACACTTCAGCGAGCTGGTCGTTTGGTGTCCCGTCTGTTTCATAGTGACAGTGAAATAGAAGGGAGCACCGGACGGCGCTCGTGCCGAGTGATGGCGGTACCACCAATCGGATCAGCGACAGGCAGCAGTGGCGCCGGTGCGAAATCTAATCTGCGATTGCCTCCTCATTAACCTCCAATGGGTGACAGCAGTAAAACTCGGCCCCTAGTTCCCAGAAGTTCCACTAGTCCTGGCCACGGCAATGGCCGCGGAAACGGTGGAAATAGGGGTGCTAATAATCTCCAGGCTACGGATCACTGACAACTTGACCTGGTTACGTATAACGGACGAACGCTCAGACTAGATAACCATTTGGTTGAGCTGGAGGTAGAACTGGGAAATATCCGATGGCACGTTCTGAGGCTATGTGAAGTCCACTTCAATGTTATTATTGGGAACTTTAAAGCCAAGGTGGGAGTACAAAATGGTGTGGAAACCGACCACATGGAGTCGGAAGTCGAAATCACAGGGGGCAAATGATGATAAACTTCCTCGAGAAGGAGGGCCTCTTCTTAATGAAATCCTATTTTAAGAGGAATCCCCATAGGAAGTAGACATGGCAGAACCCTGATACTGTGACAAGGAACGAGATTGACTTTACTATGACGGACGGAATACATATATTTAGGGATGTCTCCGTGATCAACTGGTTTGAAACCGAAAGTGATCACCGATTGGTAAGAGGCTCTATGAATATAGGCTTTCGGCGCGAGAGTGTCCGATTCGTACAGCCGACACTCCGACCTTACTTCTGAGTAACCGTGGTAGATTCCGAAAAAGTTCAACTGAAATTAAAAGAAAAACGGTTTGATGCTCTAGATGTGTCAGGAACTCCAAAGGAAGCTGAAGAGGTCATGAGTAGCGTGATTAATTGCATGCGGGACGTGGGTGAAGGATATTGTAGGAGTAAGTATACGAGCAGGAAAGCTAAACTCTCAGATGAGACGCTTGGACTTATGATGGAACTCAGAGCACACGAAGACGTTACGTCTGCCAATGTCAAGCTTCTGTCAAAGCGAATCCGCAAACTAATGCGCCGAGACCTTGGAAGCTCAAATATGTAACGGTTCACCGAAGCGATTGAGCAGAATAGAGGATCGAAGGTTTTTGTGGAGAAGCTTGGAAGAAGTCAATTGTCAAAGGTTAGGACCGATTCTAGGATTACCGTTTCTTCTAAGCCTGAGATTGTATCGGGGGTACCGAAGCTTTCTATAGCAAGTTGTATATGTCGCACGCTCCTCGTCCCGATATCCTAAACAACGATCCGCGTGCAAGCCTAACACGTCATTTGTCAGGCGATCTGCCGGACGTCAGCTTAAGTAAGGTTAGCCCAGCTCTTGCGCAGCTTAAATGTGGAAAAACTCCGGGGAGGGACGGAATCACAGTCGAGCTTCTTAGAGCAAGTCGCGAACCTGTATTAAGAGAGCTAAAAGAGATTTTTAATTTCGTCCTTCAGCGGGGCGTTACCTTCCAAGGCATGGCTTGGAACTGGCATTGTTTTGTTTTTTAAGAAGAGCGACAAATCACTTCTTCAAAATTATGGACCAATTTCACTTCTCGACTATATTTACAAGTTGCTCTCAGGAGTATTGACGAATCGTCTCACCACAAAGCTTGACGAATTCCAACAGTCGGAACAGGCTGGGTTTCGCAGAGTCTTTAAGACCATAGACCACATTTTCACCATAAGGCAAGTTGTACAAAAGACACATGCGTACATTCTATGAGAAAGCTTTTGACTCTGTCGAAATCTGGGCTGGTAGCTTTACAGCTACTAGGATAATTGGCAATACGTCGAAGTATTGAGAACATTATATGATGGTTTTATGTCTGTTCCGATTCCGGGAGTTCAAACAAGGCCAATCCAATTACATCTTGAAAGACGTCTTTTTGACTTTAAACAGGGCACAATGTAACAGAAATACTAACGGCTAATACCTCTCACATCTTCGTTTCACCGACGATATCGTTGTGTTGGCCAAATCGTTGGAGGGTTTACAAGAAATGTTGCACAGCCAAAATGAATCTTCCCAAGGTGTTGGCCTTAGGATGAACTTGGTCAAGACAAATGTCATGTTCAACGAACGTATTCTCCCCAGGCCGGTCAACGTCCATGGTGCTATTCTCGAAGTCGTAGATAAATCTGTCTACCTCGGGCAGTTATTGCAATTAGGTAGATATAACTTCGTGAAGGGAGCCGATAGAAGAATTCAGATGGGATGGGCAGCAATCCGGAAGTTTCGTCGCATTCTCACGTCACCAGTACCGCAGAGCTTGAAGACGAAAGTCTTCAATCAATGTGTTCTCCCCGTGATGACCTACGGGACCGAAACATGGCCTCTTAATTTAGGACTGGTCCGCAAATTTGTCGGTAGCTGAGCGGTCTATTGAAAGTGCTGTGTTGGGTGTTTCTCTGTCCAACAGAATTCGTAAAGAAGTCATAAGGCAGAGAACTAAAGTATCCAATATCACGCGACGTATAGGCTCGCTGAAGTGGCAATGGGCTGGTCACACACTCAGAAGAACAGATGGCAGATGGGCCAGTAAGGTTCTGGAGTAGAGGCCACGTTTAGGAAAACGAAGTGTTGGTCGAACGTTCACCAGGTGGGAGGACCACCGTACAGTAGCCGGTCCGGGATGGATGCGAATAGCAGAAGATCGGTCGTCTTGGCGTTCATTTGAGAGAGGCCTATGTCCAGCAGTGGACTGATAAGGGCTGATAATGAATAAAAAAAATTTTATACGCCTAATGTTTTGTTTTTAAATTATTTGCCGTATAATTATTAATTATTTTAAGTAGCTACTGAAGTATAATGTTGTTGACATGTAAAAGTGATGTAACTGTAATATATTCAATAAATGTCTTCTATTCCATTCAATATTCATCAGTATTATTGCAGAATACCTACGTCAATAGAATAAACATATTTATTATTTATCCTGTTGAACATATTCAATAATACTATAATTATAAATATTCAATAATCATATTCAAGTTAACAAGTGTACGTTTTGATTGTCTGATCATAAATTTCTCAAAAACAATAATAATAATAATAATTGAGCCTCAGAGGTCTAGTGGTTAGTACTTCGAACTTCCACTCTGGTGATGTTTCGAACACCACCATTTAACACTTAAGCACATTCTGAGTGATCTTACGGTGAAGAAAAACATACGTGAAGGAACCCGGATCCTAATTTGGCTGCCATGCGCCAATAGCCGTATCAAACTGCAAAACAGGAACCATACATAAGTAATACCAACTAGTACGTAACAAATAACATATATACGTCATCTAAGCCAGAATTAAGTAACCTATAGTTAGTTTACTTAATTCTGCTCTAGATGGCGTGCATTGAAAATGTTTATATTTTTAATTAAATATGACGCTTAGTAAAACTATAGTTAGTTTACTACTTCCAAACAACATCATCTATATAACACTAGTCTGAAGAAGTCAATCGGAATAAATAATGAACTGTTCTTTTATAATATAAAGTAAAAGAATAAGCAAAGAATAATGAATAAATTGTTTTACTTAAACTGTGTTGAAAAGCTTTGTTCCTTACCCTTTTTATTAGACAGGTACAGAAACGAATTCTAATATTTACCATTTGAAATCAGGGGCGGAGTGTTAGTGGATCTAATATTGCCGTACTAGATACGAGTAATATAGACTGTCTATCCGCTGTGACTGGTACATAGCGCAGCACCGTCTTCACTAGATATTAATAAATAGAATAAAAATATAATATACTAACAGTTAGTCCCGGCCTCGCACGGATATTTCATTAAATAATAATAATGAATTCTAATTTAGGCCTCGCAAACATTACACGTTACAATGAAAACAAATTCAATTTATGACAGAACAACGTCTGCCGGGAGAATTAGTTGTCGATAATTTCTGCGGCTAAATAAGGATTTATTTTGATATTATTTTCACATTTTACCGAGGTTTTAATAATTTTTACTACATTACCAGTATTATTAATGTAATGGTAAAATAATTTTTGAAGTAGGTCCTGTAGTTTCCTAGCCTATTTCATGCCAACAAACAGACAAATAAAGAAACGATCAAAATTGTTTCCTCTTTATAATGTATTTTTATAGTACTAGTAGTAGCTAGATATATTTTTATTATATATAAATAAAATACAATAAATCACAATCTAGTAAGTACAAGGTTATCTGTGAGTTGTGTGTACTATTTTACTATGCATACCCGGTCTTCTTTTCTCTTAGGATAGTAATTTTATCCGTTAACTTCGAATTTGATATATTTTTGTACTATTTATATGACTTTTTAATATCGTCGTAAGGCACCATTTATTAATTACGTAAGGATTATTTCGGAAAATTTGGCCACATACCCCCATCTAAAGGAAATGTAAGATTTCTCTAACCACCTATATTTATGTATAATTTTAGTTTTAAAAATAATAAAAAATAGATACGAGATACATAAAATTACCGTCATCGACTTCAGCTCAAGGCGTGTATATCACGTAAATCAATGGTGATGGTACTCCTCCCAGGCCATGGCCCAGGCCATGTCACGGTCACGTGTCACTTACGTCCAGGGACTCCAACTTCAACCAACTCGTCAGTGCTCCCGGCGCGAGGCCGCCACTCGAGAAAATTTCCTCCTCAACGGAATAATAACTTAACATAAAAAGATGGGACAACGTCTTAGTTTAATAAAAACACTGTTAATTTCTGTATTTACATAGCTTTTTTTATTTAAAAGGTAATTAAATACATTTATAATAAATGAAACAAAGTGTTTAATATAAAAATATTTTATAATAAATAGTTTTATAAGAAGTATATATTATGTTTCTTATAAAACTATTTATTATAAAATATTCCTAAAAATATCTATTAAGACATTATCACAATATAAATTCAGTAGGTTTCCCTCAGTTGAATGATATTAACTATTCTGAGGATGACATTCTGAAGATATAAATAACTTTAATTTCGTTTACAAATATCCCTGTTTATTAATTAATATGTAATGTAATTCATTAATGTTAACATGTTAAATTATTAATTAATATATTTAGAAACATGCAATACGAGAAAAGCGTACGGGCTAATTATAACAGATTAAGATAGTATTTTGTTAATCTAAACATTTCAGTCTAAAGTCTTACAAACTTATTGTTCATGTACATACCATTACACTAACACAACATAAATGCTTCATTAAACTTAACATGAGTGTCATGATTGTATGTGGCCATTGTGTAGCGTTTGATACTCAAAATCTCAAAATGCCACAGTTGAGACCTCCACAACTTGGGATGGTACCAGATTGGGTCGATTAGTGACCAAAAATTTTCAAATTGTGACTGTACAAGCATATTTCTCAGCTACGGCCACCCAATTTATTTCTGGCTATTTGATAACACTTCAAAATACACGTAACTTAAAATTAGGAAGTATGAGTATCTTTTTTAGTATTAAGTATCAATGAGATTTTGAGGAGGATTTTGATGTGTTTTCGAAACTACGAAGATATCTATTTAAATTATCAGAAGTAGTTTGAAGAATACTCAAGCCAAGTCTGTATTTGAATTCAACAAGTCGCTTTAAGAAATCGAAAAATCCATTTCCACTTGATGATGGCGGTGGGTAGGTAATAATTTCAGTCGCTTCTGTCGGTCTGGGCCGTCTACTAGTTATTTCTGTTGTCGATGGAAGGATAGTCGACGTAGAGTCAACCTTGATCTCCGTAGTCGATTCGGTGTTCATATTTTTGAAATGTGTAGTCGTTTCTAGTTTTTCTTTTTCGTTTGTTATGGGACTGTTTCTATGGCTTTCGTCGGCGTCATTGAATACTTCATAAATTTTAAAAGCTTTAGTTGTTTCTTCTACTTCATTCGGTGATTCAGTTTTTTCATCATTGATTGGTAGAGTAGAAACACTTTCGACTACATCATTTTGTTCGGATTTTGGAATTACAGATAACATATCCTTGGGCTCAGCAGACGTTGCATATACTGTGTATACATCTTTATTATTTGGGTTCACTACAAATTTATCATCTACATTCGAAAGTAGAAAGACATTTTTTTGTGTATCAAGTGGCTCATCTATTTCATTACTTATAAATATTTCATTCCCTTTGTTTACTTTAACACTTTTTAGTAATTCTTCAATAGAACCTACTACACTTCGTTTCTTCCGTAAATGTCTACGCCTTCTCAACTTTCTAGGTCCATGCTCAGGAACAACGGCTGGGGTAGCAGTATCGGAAAACTCCTTTGGTATGTTACCTACCACAAATTTATTATCCACAGATTCCTCATCAGCGCCTGTTCCATCATAATTTTGGATTTCAGAGTGTAAGTTTTCGTTGTTTGAACCTAAATACATAGAAGTCGGTGCATAGGTTAACGGTGCACTTGTGGTTTCACTATGGTGCTGGCTATCATATGGATAGACAGGCTTGAAATCTGCATCTTCGGCAGGTTTAACTCCATATACAACAGAACCAGACGTGTCACTACCGTATGATGAGGGTCCTGTCTGAGGAGCTGCATATATAGGTTCAACGGCAGAAAAAGGTGAAAAAGAAATGGCTTGTGGAGACTTCTCAGTAGAATATGCATGCCTACTTTCATATTGATATTGGTAATTTATCGGTTCTGGATAAGCCGCTCCATGGGCTAATCCCGTTTTTTGTTGATAATGAACATTATATTTTGGACCATATTTACTAGTGGTACCATAACTATTTGTTACTTGGCGGTATCGTATGTCCTGATCTTTTTTTGTTGGGTAACGGTTAACGTGAGTTGTTTGAGCCGAATATGGGTTGTACTTTTCTTTAGTATTTGATGGCATTCCTGCTAACACAGTTCCGAGCATTTCTTCTTCAGGCTGTCCGTTACCTTCATTTGCATATTCTTCAGCATTGTGCTTATATAAATCATCTTTTTTATCAACTTCAAATGTGCGCCTAACAGGTGCCCCAGTAAATGGGTATAAAAAGTATCCAGCTATTCCAATTAGACTCGCTAATCCTATAACTCCAACACCGACTGATGGCATAACCTCTCTTGAAAAATAGTTATAAATTTGGGTTGTAAATGGACCTGTGTCAGTTGCACTAGGCTTTTTCTGTAGCTTAGTAGACTTTGTTTTATTGGCAGTTTTAACTTGTGTAGTAATTGCAGTTGTGGATTCTGGTTTTGGTTTTGATGTTTTACGTTTTTTTGTCTTTGTTTTATTCCGTGTTGAAGAACGTTTGGGTTTCTTTGTAGTCGTTGCTGGAGTACTTATCTCTAATTCTATTTCTTGTTCCTTTGCTTCCATAGGTAATACTGCAGATTCACTTACAGGTTCAGTACTTGTAGTAGTTTTATGTTTATTTTTATTGCTTTTCTTATTCGTTTTTGCTTTAACCGTTGCAACTGGGGTAGGAGTTTTTGTTGTTATTTCTCTTTTTATTGTGGGCGCTTCTGAATATGTAGCAACTGTTGTAGTTGAAGTTGTCGTCCGAGTAGAGATATTTTTATTTTTTTGCACATTGGATAAAACAGTGTCTTTTAATTTATTATAAACATTTTCATTTATTGCTGAACCACCCGCTACTAAATCAGCCTTATTAGTGCTTCCAATGATTGGTCGTTTAACGGGAACCTTATTTGATGCAGGTTTTTTGTTTTTATTTTTGGCTACGTTGGGCTTCGGTTTATCTTCTTTTACATTTGTCGGTTCTGTAGCTCCAGTTGTATTATCTTTATTGGAAGGATTACTAACTAAAACCCACGTGGATATTCCTTCATTGGTTGTAGATGATTCATTCGCATGTTCTGAATTTTCTGACTCTAATTCTTCCGCGCTTACGGGAACTGCAATACCTGCATGTGAATTTTCAATCTCAATATTGTCTTCGTTTCTTGTTTTTATTTTATGTTTCTGTGCTACTTGAGTTTTAAATTTTGGTGGTATTCTTGTATCTGGTATTAAATGTGCATCAGAAGTTTTATTTGAAGGTTTTTCTAGGAGCTGATTAGCAACCAATTTAATGGAATCTCCAATGACCGGAGCTTTGCCTTTCACATTCCTAGCGGTATCTGATGATGCTAATGGTAAAGCAGATTCTTCGACTCTCTTCGATTCTGTGATACTGGTGTGTTCATGCCTGAAATCAGAAATATTTTAAATTAAAAACGTCGTACTTAGTAGAATATGATCTGTACGTTGCTTCAGTGGGACAATAATGACCTCTAACCAAATAAAGTTTCTTTATTTTAGCTACTCGGACATTTAGATGCTACATTACATGTACTTTGTTAAGTATTAACTGCTACTTTGAAACACTTTCTTGGGTTCCGTTTCCAATAAGGATACAGAGGAACCGTTATAGGATCACTTTGTTCTCCCTCAATCTGCTCGTTTGTCTATCATTGAAGCTAAAAAGGGACAGCAATAGTAATAATAATAAATCTAATCAATCAATGGTCGTGCATTTATTTTTTTAACGCTCCGCTCTAAATTTTGGCCACTGCGTCTGTGTGTATGTGTGTGTGTGTGTGTGTGTGGTGTGTGTGTGTGTGTTTGTGCGTGTGTGTGTATGTGTGTATGTGGTGTGTGTGTGTGTGTGTGTTTGTGTGTGTGTGTGTGTGTGTGTGTGTGTGTGTGTGTGTCAAGACCTTTTTCTAGAGGACGGATGAAGATATAACTTACTAAAAATACTAAACTCTGATACGTTTTAAAGCCCTCATAATATCACAATTCTTACTCAATGCGATTGAAAGATACAGCAGTAAATGTGTAAGCAAAGAAAATCGAAAAAATGAATCTTTAAGTACCAGATTGATTGTGTTTAAATCATTTTTCGTTTGAAATTAGTATTCGTTTAAACTCAGTAGTTTAAAAGTTAGAGGAAGACTTTTTACGACTTTAATAGCAAATATCTCGCAAAATGCTAGCATAATAAAGGAAATTATATTCCATGCTATGCTCTCTCATTTTTTTTCATCTCTCGGTTATGTGCATGGAATCCACAACAATTTATTTTCCTAAATCATACTATATTATTTTGTAATGGTTTTTCAAATTTCCAACGTACTTGAAACGTACTACTTAGTAATCTCTAAGACGTTTCATGGACAGAAGGATGGATAGAGGGATGGACCAGCCAGCGCAGCGATGGCAAACAATCCCGTCTCCACCGGTGGATGCCCTTCTTAGGGGCTCGTCACTGAACGTCGAGTTGTGCTGGGACGCTGTAAATTACAGAACACAGACAACTCGGGTCTTAGTAAGCAGGGGACGACTGCCCCACGCCGCCGTATGCATCGCATCTGTGGCCTTCCTTTTGTGCCATTACTACTATATATATATATATGCCTACGTATATTCTGTGCTCTGTAGCATGGTTGGTGCGATGTAGGGGGAGCAGATCTCTACATCTACGTACAGGCGGAATTGCTTCTATAGTATATAGGGCCAAACAAGCAATCGGATATTGTTGTGATAAACATTGTTGTTGTCATGTGAATGCGTTGCCCTCCTTTCTCCCTCTCCTCCAGTAGGTTACCAGCTACTCAGAAAACGCATGAAATGCCACAGTATAGCTGTCACTTCACTTCCCCGGCCTACGTTATTAATCTGCAATACAACATGGCACTAATACTGTACTACTAAATACAACATGGCACTAATACTGTACTACTAAATACAACATGGCACTAATACTGTACTACTAAATACAACATGGCACTAATACTGTACTACTAAACGCGACTGTAGAGAATTCTAATAATAATAAATAAATCAAGAAAACGCTTTTGTCGATTTGTAGCACAAATCAACCCCTCTCGTCGGGGGGGGGGAGGAGTCCGGTCTCCTCAGATAAACCAAACATTAAACGAGCTCAATTATCCTTAACCACGACACCGCAACTTAAACGGCATCGTGCGCGCGCCGTCACACTAGTGTGGCGAGGGGGGCCGTTTCCCCCTTTTCGGTCCCAGTAATAATCACCATAGGGTAACGCAAACAATAAAATTCCGGTTTTTCTCTTCCCATCTGCGTGAAAAGAGGGGGGGTCTGTCCCCCTATCGTCTCCCTTAACCTGAAGACAAAAAGACTTTCGTAGTCACTCGAACTGTTAAGGCTGGACAAGCGCCGTCAATCAGTAGTAGGTCCCACCGAAAAAAAAACTGTACTACTAAATACTGAACCTAGAGACTTAGAATCTGGTTCCTCTCACGACGTAAGTAAGTGAGCGCTGAGCGAGGGTTTTCATGAATTCAACCCCAAAGGGTGAAGTTTATACGGAACCCGATGAGACGGGTGTAGTATTGGTGTACAATAACGAAACTGTTCCTCAATAAATGCTATAAACTAAGAAAAGATATTCCTTTCTTCTATAGTTTACGGGGGAGAAACAATCAGGGAAGCCTTCTGGCGCCTATTGACGCCCACAGGGGTAATACACCCGTGTTGCCCTCCCCCAATAAGCCACAGGCTACTCACTGCAGGAAACGCAACAGCTTTAACTATACTCAATACAAATTTTAGGAAGAGGTAGTGCCATGCTGCATAGGAGAAGGTAGCGGCATGCATAGTGCATGTAACGGAATTGGGCCGGCACGTCCGAGGAGGTACCTCTCGCTCACATAATACCGCCGTAAAGTGACATTTTCAGTGTTGTGTTTCGTGCGGATTGTGGATAGCCGGAGACCCACTAGGGCAGGGGGAGGATGGCAACGCATCCGCATAGTAATCGGTAGACTTAAAAAGGCTCCGATTACTGGTTTGCCCCCTATTCTATAAAAAAAAAGTAATTTATTCTGTAATTCCTTTTATTTCGTATGGCAGTGTGGATACAGATAAAGAAAGATCTTGTGCCATGTATAAACATAACATATTTAACGTATTTAAAGTCAAAACTACAAACCTATATAATTAAATGTGTATTATTTAAGTCTTAATATAAAATGCACATTATCAGCAGTACTTGTCATTTGTAGGGCATAAATTGAAAAAAAAAAAGAAATTGAATTACAAATATTATCACATAGTAATTTTATATATTTTGGATTGCGTTATAATTTCGTATTTTGGATATTAAAATTTTAATTGAAAATATCTATTCAATTTCGCGTACAACTTTGCGTGTGTGATAACATTATTAATATATTGTTATGTCACGTATGCGCGCAATTGTAATTGTGTTGTGCAAAAGGGTTTCGCTGAAAGAAAAGGAAAAAAGGAAAGGCAAGAGGAAAGCGATGCCTTCATAGTAACGTAATGCAGCAGTGAATGACGTCACTAGTACGTTTACGGGAAACGGAAGTTCCTGTGTCAGCCGCGCTAGAGAGCGGTGAGTAGCGTTAATTAAGTAGTCAACGTCCACTTTATGACGTCACCGAGAAATAGTTTGAGATAAAAGTTATTTTCCTTTCGGAGGAACCTATTTCCGGTTGGCGGCGGTAAAAGCTTCACACTTGGAGTCTATATTACAGACCTTTCATAGATTACAAAAGTCTCAGGATTGTTGGGCAGTTGCTTATACAACTTGGATCCCACCTCGTCAGAGACTGTCAAGGGAACTAGTCGAGTCGCACGCAGGACTGGTAATTACAAACTTTTTGATTTACCCCAACCTTGCTAAATTCCCCAAGTTCATATTTGTTAAAGTTTTGATTAACAGTGAGCGCTCAATTACAATATCAGGCTGCAATGTAATATTGCAATACAGATATTATATTGTAGCGTAATGTCGGTGGCCAATTGGAGGAAAGGGGACAACACGTCTGTAATGTAATAACGTGGATGTCTGTGGTTGGCTGTAGTCATTGAAATATTCTGAGTTCTTATTTATAAAAAAGATAATTAAAATGTCCGACCACTGGGGACTCCAACGTTACCGGACTGGCACAATAAACAGAACATCGGGCAAATAAAACCGCACACTTATATTTTATAATTTATTATGTAACAATAGTTGTGAATAAATAAATCTTTTGTGCAAACATAAATATATCACATCGTGAAATAAATTATTATTAACTAAAGAATGTGCTACGATAAGTTTTATTGAGCAATACACACATATGAATGGCCCATTGGAGGAGAGGAGGGAAACGATGCATCTGCATAACAGTAATGCGGATCATCCTCATCGGCATCAGCTGCCGTCAAAAGGCTCCTTTTGTTCCTTTACTATATAAATGTACTTATCTACCGTTTAAAGTCAACTGGATACTTTTCGCCCGCTTTACTTCAGACATCATTGTCGCAACTCGTAACGTCATTGTGCATAGTCAATATGGCACATAGCCAATATGGTACATAGCCAAAATGGTACATAGTCAATATGATATATAGTCAATATATAATATAAGTATAATATATAATAATAAGTACATAGCCAATATGGTACATAGTCAATATGATATATTGTCAATATTGGACGTAGCCGACATGGTGTAAACATGCAGAAATCATTTACAGCTCGCTGTCCCGACATACGTTGTTCTGTCATAAATTGAATTTGATGTCATTGTAACGTACAGTGCTTACGAGGGCGAAATTAAAATTTATAATTTTTGTATCTTTGTAAATCAATTAATTTTTGCCATATATTACGAAATATCTATGCGAAGCCGGGACAGACTGCTAATATAATATAAGCTGCTGGAAATTTATTTTATTCTTAAAACTCTAAAAATCTTGTATTAGCACGTTTTTATTTACTTAAGCAGTAGGTATAGACGCAATATGCGGTAACTGGTACTTACTTAGAGTTTTAATGGTTTCAATTAAGTAACAATACGTATATTGTTGTATGTAATTGTAATGTATTAATAAACTTAGGAATTTTATGTACATAATGTCTTACAATATATTGTACAAGTGTTATCTGCATAATACATCTACATCTGTGAACGAAACATCTTTACTATATATAAGTAACATAGAGATGCAGAGTTTGTTTGTTGCTGGTTGAACACGCAAATCTCCGTATCGTATATAATACCAAGGTACACTACATGCTAAATGCCATGTCGCTACGACCAGGACCAGAGTTACGTGGTCAAAACCGCGCGTTGATGTTAGTATATTATGTAGCGTTTCATTAGACTAACCAAAGTAAGTAATTACTTTCACCATTATAAGAAATTCAATGTGTAAGAAATTTTGAAACATCGCAAATATAAAGAAAAAATGCGTGTATCACGCTTAAAATACTAATACATTTTAATTTTCACTTGTCTGTGTACTATATTCCGTCTTTTGCCATACTTAGCGCCAGTTTTGTCGTTGTCTTGCATGAACAGTGACAGATGACAGACGTCAAAAGGTTTCATTGACGTTCGGTGATTACTGGTAGCTTCTTACCTGTATCTTGTACGATAAAATGAGGCTATTGCGTTTCAAATTGAAAGTAATTTTATACAATTTGTTTATGAAACATAAATAGCATACATTACATTACGACATCTGAGTATATTATAAACAGTTCCAAAATCTGTCTCTACGTGATCGATTTTCTCCAAATCTACAGAACGAATTTTTATACTATTTTCACCCATGGATAGAGCGTTTCCCTACGTACGTTTCATTGTACGTTTTGATTGTTATACACGGGCGAGACCGGGGCTTCTACATCAAACATTAACACACCCTATGAAATGTAGATCGACTGAGCCAAGAGACCATATAAACGTAACGTCTCCTTTAGTACAGATAACTAGTGTATCTTGAATAAATTAAAAACATTTTTTGTATCCAGAAAAATGAACGAGTCCCTAGATTTTACGCGGAAACACGGAAAAATGATAGTAGATTAGTCTATCTGTATATAAAAAAAAACTCCACTCTCTGGTCGGTCACGCAATCTCAGAAACTAGAACACTTACGAACTTGAAATTCGACTGTTACGTTTCTTTTAGAGAGCAGACATCTAAGTAACTAAAAATGAATGTTACGAAACTAAACTAGTACTCGGGTGGAACCGCAAGGGTCTGCTAGTTTAGGATAAACGCAATCATATTGGAAATTGACTGCCTATCACATGGAACTTTCGTGTACCATTTTCCCGCACAGCGGGCATTTATCGTCATCTTTGGTGTACGTGAATCGTCCAATTTGTGTTTAATAGGGTTGGCTGGACACCAAAACATACACGGCACAAACGCACCGCGATTATACACTAAACGACTGTCCCTTATCTACACGTACTAGTGATCGTACTACCATCGAAATTGATCACAAATATAGAAAAAAACAAAACATTTTCATAATAATTAAAACTCAACCTATTGTGGTTGACGGTTAACAAACTACAGGAGTTTGGGATTTGCGATTCGGTAATGTGAACAATTTAACGACATCCCTGTGATTAAATCTGTTTACTTTGCTTACGTAGGCAGAATTCTGGAGTGTGTCTGTCAAGTTGGCATCCGGTGCCAAGTTTTAAACAAACCCAGGACCTCGCATCAGGCACCACCTGCACTGGCATTTGCTAGCTTATTTAGCTTTGGAAGCTATTGGAAAGGGCAATTCGCTCAATTAACTGTGCTTTTATTATTATTTATTTTCTGTATAAATTTATGTGTAGAATACTTTCCCCTATAATACAAGGAGACTCAGCTTACAGCTTTTCCATGTAAGTCAATTGAATCTATTTTTTTCAAGCTTACTCGTATTGTGTTCTAAGCAACTACTATCGCATGTCATTTGGTACAAACTATTATTGTATAACTTTAAAAACTAGCCTGGTATTTGCATTAATATTGCAATTAGTTGATTATGTTTTTCTCCTAAGTTACGCTCTTATTTTTTTAAATAATTAAAAAAAAACATGTCTTACACAGACGTATACAACAGTGCGTACCGTAGTATGGGTCTCGTTTCATTTATTGATAATAATAAAACGATTGCTACTTTAGGAATGGACAGAGAGAAGGGAACGTCTTATAAAACATGAAAATACGGAACAAACTTGGC